>JAJJMA010324077.1:0-25309 GCA_023529015.1 Papaver nudicaule
TCTCCCTGCTACCACCATGTTGAGCGCTGTGAACATGTCTTTCCGTTGTGGTTTCGAGAGACAGAGGGTCTCACATAGCTGGTACATTATCTCCTCCACTCTCTCATTCACCGGTTGCGCCGGTAACATGAATGCCCGAACAGGTAGAGGATTTTGATATACTCCTTCGTTCCCTAGGTGTAGTTCTCCGGACTCCACCTTGGCTTGGAAAATCCGCTTAAGGGTGAAGCAGTCCCTGGTAGAGTGAGTAGTAACTTGGTGGTAACGACAATACCTTGGGCTTGCGAACACTTCAGCTGTAGGAGGGCGTTGAGGTGTAGGGAGTGCAATTACCCCGTCCTGGATCCAAGTGTCTAGCAGCTCTAGTACCTCCTCCATGGGGAACGGGTAGTCTGGCACTTCTGATCTGGCTTTCTGCCTCGCGTCTCCGGTTGTTGTTGTTGCCCTCCTTGGTTCATGTTCTTGTTTGGGGTTTCCGGAGTTGAATTAGCGCGTTTTGGATGCGTTACCTCTGTGGCGCTCCCTTTTCTCTTCCCTCCTTCGCTGACGGCACCCATGGACGGTAAGTTGTTGTTATACTGTTTGTTGATCAGTCTCCTGTCGCCACGAGTGGCACGAGTCTCCTCGCTCCTGAGGGGTTTAGCTCTTTCCAGCAGAGCGGGCGCAGTGGTGGCAGACCTCTTCGCAGCTTCATGGAGTTCAGAGAAGGTCTGGAAGCGGAGGTTCTCCAAGAGGGCCCGGTAAACAGGGATCATCCCGTTGATGCAAAGTTCCACTAACTGTTGCTCCGTGACATTCAGATCGTGGCAATCAAGGGCTTGAATTCTGAATCTTTTGACGTAGTCGTTTGGGTGTTCGCTAGGCCTCTGGAACATCCTGCCGAGGTCGGATAGCGTTATCTGTTCAGACACGAAGAAGTACTTGCGGTAGAATGCGCTCACCATCTCGCCCCAGGTCCCAATGCTATTCAGAGCAAGATTGTTGTACCAGGTGTAAGCTCTCCCAGTAAGAGACTTCGAGAATTCTTTGAGCCTCAAGACATGGTTGTACTCGTGTTCTCCTAGAGACTCCAGGAATCGTGAGATGTGTTCGCGTGCATTCCCCGTCCCGTCATACAAGGAGAACATGGGTGACATGTAGCCTTTGGGGAGGGCAATCCTCTGGACTTCGTGCGGGTACGGTGGCTGGTGCTGGTGGACGGGTGACATCACATCTCTTTCCCGGTTTCGTAGCAGCCTTTCCAAGTCATCTGCCGTGACATAACGGGACGGTTGTTCTCCTCTCTGTCGAGAATCTTTTGGGAGAGAAGGTGCTTCGTCATCCCGGATGTGGATAACCATCGAGTGAGTACCTGTGGTAGCGGCTTCAGGGTTCTCCTTGGCTGGTGAATTTGACAGCTTCGAGGTTAAGGTCTTGAGACAATCCAGGATTCCTTTCTGAGTGTCGAACATCTTGATTTGACTTTCTGCGAGGGCGTCTTGTCGTCTGGCTAATTCCTCCATAGTTAGTGCTCCTGATACTTGTTGATGGTGGTTTTTGGCGAGGAGGTCACAGGAGTAATTTTGCATCAATTTCTGGCATCCTGGAATAGCTCGAGATAAGGTATGAATTTATTTTTACAGTAGGGATAAGATATTTGGTTTGTCGTTAGCCATATTTTAATATCTCGCGACCCTAGCCTAGTAGCATGGTCCATATCCCTAGCCTACGTATTAAAATACCTATGCATGCGCATTAGCCTAGCTCATGCTCGAGCCAAAACCCTAGGTGCTTCACGCCACTCCATGGCATACCTTAGAAGTGCACGGCATTGGCCATGCCTAAACTTTGGCCATGCCTAAAACCTTAGAAGTGCACGGTATTGGCAATGCCTAAACATTGGCCACGCCTAAACTTTGGCCCTGCCTAAAACTTTGGATATGCACGGCATTGGCCATGCCCAATCTTTGGGTACCCACGGTATTGGTCGTGCCTAACCCTTGGATGCCCGTGGCATTAGCTTTGCCTAGCCTTTGGAGGCCCGTGGCATTAACTTTGCCTCATCTTTGGATGCCCACGGCATTCTCCTTGCCTCATCTTTGGATGCCCACGCATCCTCCCTTGCCTAATCCTTGGAGGCCCACGACTATCCCCTGCCTTAGTTTATGGGTGTCCATTACCATTAGCTTGCCCTAACTTTTGGATATCCATGTTAGTTAGCTTGGCCTGATTTTGGGTGTCCATGCCACCTCCTTGGCCTGATTTTTGGACGCCCATGGCCGTCCCTCTCTTTAGTTTTTGGGTGTCCATACTTATGGCTCACCTTAATCTTTGGATGCCCATGGCATTACCCTTGCTCAACTATTTGGGGGCCCTCACGCCACCCCTTGCCTAGTCTTTGGATGCCCACGCATCCCCTTTGCTTAGTTTCTTGGACATCCACGGCCATGCCCTAGCTTATTGCTTGGAAGCTCACGACCATGACTTGGCCAAACTTGTGAAGCTCCACGGTTATGCCTTGGCCAAACTCTTGGAGGTCCAAGATTATGCCTTGGCCAAATACTGGAGGCCTCATAATCATGCTTAGCCTAATTTATGGGGGCCTTATAGTTGGCTCTCGCCTAATTCGTGGGGGTCTTATTGTTTTCCCTCGCTTGTACCTATGGAGGTCCATGATCATCCTTTTCCTCTCACGGCTATCCTTGCATTCTTTGAGCTAGAGTTCATCTTTTCCTAGCCTCCCTCTATTTATGGATCCTATTGATCCAAGTCCTAGAGGATTATGGATTTTATTGAGTCCATAATACTCTAGTTTCCTAATTGAGTTCGGAAATCTGGCAGCTCACGTATTTCTTCATGGCGTGATTTTTACAGCCCAATCCGTGAAGAATTAGAAGGCGCTTCCTTCACGAAATATTTTCCTCTGTGAATTCCCTATAACATACTAAAAATTTGGAATTTTATCTAATATGGGCTAGCCTGGGTGATTTTACTAATGGATAACATGCAAACTGTTCAGAAATCCGAAAATAACATAAATGTTATGGCTTATCTTTTGCGCCCTATGCCTAACTTCTCAATAAGATTATTATGCCATGTAACATGGCCTATTATAATCATTGTGGCCTATCTTTAGGTCTTATATTGGCAATGCTTATGCATTCTTGATGATGGCTACGCTGTGATAGCATCATTCGTCTGTTTTTCCTGATTATGGACTTGCTTCTATAAATCAGTGCTATAATTCTTAATCATGGCTCATGGCTATGACTTATATTATTTTGGACATTCATATGTCTTCATTACTCAGGGAATTGGTGCATTACATGCCACAAACCAATTTCCCTTATTTATGGCAAATCAAAAGTCGTATTTACTTGACTATTGCAGCAGAGAGTTGCTGAAATCCTCTCAGTCTAATTGGCGATTGCATAGCTCAATCCTTAGACTTATCTTATCTAAATGGAGGTTGCTATCTCAACCCTTAGATTTATCTCATTGGTTTAAATGGCGATTGCCCGGCTCAATCCTTAGACCAAACCTAAAAGAGATACACAAGCTTATCGCTTAATCTCTATCTTTATGCAAAAGTCCTGAGTTTACCAGTAATTGGTACGACTTTGCACTTAGTCAGCTTTGACTTAACAAATATTCAATCTTTAACAAATCTTACGAGAATCAAGTAAGTTACATGGTGGGATATTCTTTAGGGTTTTGGTTTGGCGGTCTACGACACGTGTGATTGCAACGGCTCAATCACTTAACGGGAAAGAAAGCTAAGTCGTGCGAACGTTGCTGAGAAGATGGGATAAGGTAGTGGGTTGTTAGTCTTCCCTATTATTAGGCGCAAGACTCTTAACAACTGACCCCACTCTTTACTCACTCCCACTCTTCCACTTCTTCCACTTCTTACGAGATCAGTTGAGAATATATTGTTATAAATAGGTCACTCGACCAGTTTTGGAAAGGATCACATCCAAGAACAGATAAGTTCAACAAGTTCAGTGCAAGTATAATCAAGTCTATCTTATCGATAATTGATTAACTCTTCTCATTCAGCATTTATTATCTAGTGAGAACTGAATATTCATCCTTATCTAGAAATTTAATCTCAACATCACAGAAAATCATAGCAATTCTCTGATCTCATCTTTCTCTGTTTCCCTCCCTAAACCAACCCTATATCCTCTTCTTGTAACTGAAGCAATACTCGAACGGCCATTTCTTGGTTTAGGCGAGTCTTGTTCGATCTTGACCTCTCGAATTCCATTACAATCTTTTATTACATCATTACACTTCACGCTTTACCCCTCAAATTCTCTTTATTGTTTTACACCTAAAACAATACTCCCTTTCCTTTTTCAGCGGTAGTGTTGGATTTGGTTGTGGAAGGAGGGTTCTTGCTAGCGGTGTGATCCGGAGCGCCAGAAGTAATTGGGGTGATGGGGATAGCCGAGATGATAGGTGTTGAAGAGGGATTATCTGGGGTAACAGGTACGTTGGGCGCATTGCTGGATGCAGGTGGGTTGGTAGGCGTCGCGTTGGAGGCTGCAGCACCGTCTGTTGAAGAGTTGGGGTTTTTGGTATCTGATCCCGACCTAAGGTCAACCATCTTTGAGCAAGTTTCTCTGAAACCGAGAGAATGATCTCCCACTGTGGTCGCCAACTGTTTTTACCTGGAAAAACAAGTGTACCGTCTCTGGGTACTTTCGTAGTGCTCGGAGATCAAAGTCGAACAAGGCAAGCCTAAACCAAGGATGGCCGTTCCCACCTTGCTTCGGTCACAGAGAGGATAGAGGTTGGTCTAGGGAGGGAAACAGTGAAGAAACTTGAGATCAGGTTGAAGATGTGTTTTGGGTGTGAGAGTTCAAGATCTCCGTCGTGAAGTCGACTGGAAATCTCCAAAGCTAGAACGTATTTCGATTCTCAGGTGTTTTCTATGAGGCTCTTGGATGTTTTTGTGTGTTCTGAACGTTTCTGATGTTCTGCCTTGGAAAATAGAGGAAGCCTCTATTTATAGTTTGAACTCACCCTGATCTCTCGACAGAGAAGGTGGACGTCGTGGAAGAGTGGAGGAGTGGAGGACATGCGTTGGTTTCCGTAACTGCCTGAGTTGTGTGGAACATGCCCACTCGCGCCATCTTCTCGTAACTGCCCCCTATCTCCATCAGTTTCTTTTAACTGCCGTAGACCGCCAGACCAATACCCCTAAAGTTATTCCCCTGTGTGATGTTTTGATATCTCGAGCGAGTGATACGCGGATATTGCGTAGTTGAGTTGAGTATTAGAGTAGGTTTGTACGACTGATTGTTGTGACCAACATGATGTAGTGTCTCCTGGACACAAGTATAGGAGTGGCCTTGGTCTTTGGCCAAGGCCATAAATGCTTGATGACGCTTTGACGCTAGTTAAGGTGGCGCCATGGCTCATGGCGCCACGGCCTTGGTCTTTGGCCAAGGCCAAATTGAAAATGCGTCTTTGACACTAGTTATGGTGGCGCCATGGCTCATGGCGCCATGGCCTTGGCATTTGGCCAAGGCAAATTTGAAACGCGTCTTTGGCGTTAGTTATGGTGGCGCCCTGGCCTTGGCCTTTGGCCAAGGCCAGCTCAAAACGCGTCTTTGGCGCTGGTTATGGTGGCGCCATGACTCATGGCGCCACGGCCTTGGCCTTTGGCCAAGGCCAGTTTAAATTGCGTTGGCTGTGGGGGCGCCATGGCTCATGGCGCCACAGCCTTGGCCTTTGGCCAAGGCTTATCTTGTTGTGGCGCTATGGCTCATGGCGCCACGGCCTTGGCCTTTGGCCAAGGCTTATCTTGTTGTGGCGCCATGGATCATGGCGCCAAGGCTTATCTTGTTGTGGCGCCATGGATCATGGCGCCACGGCCTTGGCCTTGGCCTTTGACAATCTTGTCCCTCTCTCATTTTTCACCATCTACAGGATCGTTAGATGGAACACAAAAGGTATTTATGTTTTAAACAAGTCCATCTAAGAGATAAAGTAGTTTTGGAATTTGACTCAGGGTGAAATTCTAGGAGAATATTCACTAAATCTGACACCAGTAAGATTGCTACCGTCAGGTTCACGTACTGGTACGTGAACAAAATAGCCATCTCGAACTCAGAGAATTTCCGAGTGTCTGGTACGCAAACCGGTTCGTGAACCGTGCGCCTGTCAGATTTCGTCAAATCTGGATTCCGCTGGAAGTACTGGGCTGAGCCAGAACTTAGACGTGAGAACGTCCTCAGCTATGATCCATGGACTCTTTGCTCAAGAGTACTCCTTTAGATTCATCCATATCCAACTAACAGTTTGCAAGCAAACTATTGCAATGGACATATGACGTCGAATCTATCTCATACATTCTTGTACTCACAGTATTTGTGGGATCAAACACTGGTCATGACACAAGGCCACGTTACACAAGAATACGATCTCAATTGCTATTATCACTACTAAAGTAGTCGACTATATTTCGAAAGAATAGAGAAAGTAGAATAGAAGAATATCCATAAAGTCATAACTCCTACTAACCTTTTGTCGATGAAGAATAATTGATGTCTTCTTTGTCTTCACAGTCTTCGTCTTCAAGGTCTCTACTACTTTGTCTATATCCCATTTCCGAAATCTAAACTCTAGTAGGCTAAATCAAGAATTGAGTTTTGACACCTAAAACTGACAACTAGCTTGACATACCAACGCTAGTGGGTTTGACCGGACAATGCCCTAATAGATAAGATCGATGTCTTTTCAAAGAATACAAGCTTTGAAACGAAGAGATCTAATCAAAAGCATATCAAACTTCTTCAAAGTTCCAGAAAATACCCAAAAAGTCTTGTTCTACAACTACTTTAAGAAAAACAAACCTAGGGTTACTTTGGGGTTTCTTAGTACCTAATCTATATTTGGAAATAAACTTCGCAACTATCATACTCAGTGCATAAAACTCGAAAAGAGACGATACGCCAAAACCTCCCAGTTGGGAAGGTAGATTTGGACAAAACCAGATTACAGTTAGGGATTGGTCAAAACGAGTACAATCCATGCTAAAATCTCGCATGATAAAATCTGTTACAACAGACAGACATACATGTCAGACCTAGTACACTGCAGTAGCCGCCTTGGACCTCACGGGTTTTTTGTCCTTTACAGGTCACAATCAGCATGACTTCGAAATCCGATCAGATGCCGAAGCAGAGAGTGGGTTTTCCTCCAGGCAAGGCACAGGCTCCTCGAGGCACAATACCAGATTCTCAACAAGCAAAGGACTATCGCCAGAGGTGGCAACAAGTACAGTCCAGCACAGGGAACGCATAAACGAAGATGAGGTGCACGTTGAGGATCTAGGTCCAGAGGGAGAAGGGTTCCCAGAGGGTAACAAACTACCTCGACAGCAAATACAAGAAGAAGATAGAGAGAATGACGAAGACGAGGGCGAAGACACCATCCCGAATGAAGCAATCCCAGCACATCAACCCGCCGAAGACACCACGGCGAGGGCTGCACAATTCAGGAAGTTGATTCTAAGAAACAAGAAAATTAGAAAACTAAAAAAGCAACTGGCCGAGGCAAACAAGAAAGCGGCAGAGAAGTCGGCCTCAAACTACAAAAGAAGCAGCGAGGGACACTCTCGCCCACACACCATATCTCAATCAAAGGGACACTATGCATCGAGGAGCCATACCAAGATCAAGGGTGACATCAAGGGTCATGGAATTGTAGTCTCAAGCAAAAGAACCGAACCCAGTATACGTCCGAAGGGGAATAGCATACACCTGGTCTATGAAACTGAACAAGCGAGGAAGGACGCCGAAACGCAGGCATGGCAGCAAGTAATGCTGGACCAAATCAAAACACTTCGGGCTGAACTATTTGTTAACAGAATTCAATCGAGTGATCAGATAAAGCTGACACATGCGATAAATGATGTCAATCGCTCGCCGCTAAGTCCCGAAATTCTCTCTAAAGTCATTCCAGTGAAATGCACCATGCCAACTTTCACATCAATCTTCGATGGTTCGGGAGATCCAACTTTACACATCAAAATGTATCTACGAGTATTCCTAGCTTATGCTGACAGAGACGAGGTGCTTTGTAAGTATTTCCCTTCCAGCTTGAAAGGGGAAGCCTTGGCTTGGTACGACAACCTAACAGCCAATTCGATCTCGTCTTTCGAAGAGCTATCCAAAGCATTCATACTACATTTCTTATACAACAACTCATCAAAGCCAGGAGTAGAGAAATTGTTCAGCATCAGAGTAAGACCAGGAGAATCCACCAAAAGCTTGACGGACAAATGGACAGCCCAGTGCGTAGAGGTGGGAAATGGAGCCTCGGAGAAAGACAAAGTATGAGCATTCCTGAACGCACTCGACAAAAACCATCCCCTGTACGACAAACTCTTCTCCAAAAACCTTGAGACGCTGCAAGATCTCCGAAAATATCAGAAGGAGCGAATCACATTGGAGGAAATTAAAGAGCAAGCAACTCAGGTGAAGGAGACCATTTTGAAGCAGGTCCATTTGATAAATAATCTATCACTCGAAGAACGCGATCATGCAATGAACAATCAATCTGGGGACCCCTCAAAGAGAGAAAGGCAAAATGACAATGGCAGGTATGGCAACGAGGGCAAATTTGGTGACAACAAGTACCACGACAACAGAAAGTACAATGACAGCAGAGGAACCAGTTCACGAGGAGAATTCGAAGGAAACAACACCCAACGAGGGCAAAAGGGAGGAAGAAAGTTTGGAACACCTCGGACAGGATTCCCTGCTTTCCAAGACAGGAAGCTCCCGAAGCTATGTGTATCCATCGAGGAAGCTCTTCGGATCATCGAACAATCCGAGTTTGCAAGCAAAATGAGGTACCCGAGGAGTAGGGGTAATTAACCCAAGCATACTAAGAATTCCAGGGATTACTGCACTAGTGGAAATGGACCTCTTTTCGACCCTTAGCAATGACCCCTACTAGTAGTTGCAAGTCATAGTGCCCCAAATGGGGGTCGTAACACAGAAAAAAAAAAAAAATATTTACACAAAAAATCAACAACCCCAAATAAGAGCTGAATCCTTGGAATTGGAATTTACGTATTAGCCCTTTAGGATACAACCAGCACAACGACCCCAATGCATAATCGTAGAGTTAGGGGCCCACTTCCTTATCCCTTTAGTTTAGTATTCTCTAGACTTATCCTCTTATTATAAGTTTCTTATTTCTTATATCTCTTTTTTTTTCCTCGGCATCATTTTCTTAATCTCGTTCTACTGTTTTTCAGGTACAGTAGAGAAGTGAAGATTTGTAAATCTGTTCTGTAGAGTTAAGTGGAGTAATTTTTAGTTGTCTACCTTCTTTATGATTTTCTTGTTTTTGTTCAGTAATTTTTTTAGATCTAAACAACTCTGTGATATCCAGATCTGATCTTCTCTTTGGTTTAACTTCACAGGGTTGGTTGTCGCTTGGAGCATCTCGAGTTTGGATCCTTCTTCTGAGGTTCACACCCACGACTACCTTCATCTCCCAATCCCATCTTAACTGGTTCTTAATTTTTTTTGAAATAGTTCATAGATTTAGGGTAAAATCATGTCTAGCATACCATAATCTTATTTTTCTTAATTTTATGTTTGTTGGGGTTAATTTTTAATTTGTGGGTTCGGATTTTTATATTTCTGCTTCACTAAGAACTTCTCTTTTTCTTGTCGGTAATCTTACTGGTGTTACAAAGCTATCTATATCCGTAACATTCTCACAAAGAAAAAGGTATAATTACTTTTTCTGTAATCTTTACTATTTAAATTAAATTTATTTAGATTTTAATTGATTTTTTTTATGAAGTGGTTTGATGGTTTGTTTACAGAAAGGAGAAGAAAATGTGGGTTTTTGTTTTGGTGGTGATAGCTCTAGTAGTTCTTCAGCAATTGGAAGAGGTGGTTTTGGATGGTTTTAGTTCTGATGAAGGTGTCTGATGATGCTGAGGTTCAAAGTTCTTATAAAGACGGTCCCTTTGATTCTATGTATTCATTGGAGATTAGAGGTTTGCTAGGTTTTCTTTATTTCTATGAGTTTTGATGAGTAGATCCAGTTAATTTTGATGGGACTTCTGATTCATTTTAAGATTTTATTTGCAAGCTAGTGAATTGGATTGGTAGTACAATGCACTGATTGATTGTATGATGTGATTCAGTAACTAGGCTCATTTTACTTGATTGTACTGATGTTAAATAACAAGGAGCACACTATGGCAATACTTGTCTGTGTCATGTCTGGAGGTTTTCGAGTCTTTGATTGTTGAGTTCTTAAATTAGTGGGTTTCATTCTAGTTTTAGGACCACTCAGGGGGATTATCTCTGAATATTGGTAAGAGTTTGTTATTCCCTTGGTGCTGCAAGTTTGTTTTGTTGGGATTCATATTTAATCACTTTGAACATACTGCAGATGTGTCTACTACGATGATAATGAGACATCCGAAAGAAATGGCACCTCATTCGGTAATATGAGTTTTTTATGCTTTAGATATGTTCTGAAAGTGTTGTTTAGGTTATAAATGGCACCTCATTCAGTAATATGAGATTGCAACTAAGTAGTAAAAAATCCCTATTATTAACCTATACCAGGACCTATTCATATTTCAAGGTAACGATAATTCATTTTTGGTGTTGTTTAGTGTGGATTTAGGCTTTTAGTTCGTTATTTGTGTGTTTTTTCTGTGTAGATTGTTACTATGAGCATCTCGATGCTCTGAATAGTAGCTCATTGCACTTTCCAGGATCAGTTAAGGTTTTGGTACCATGAGATTTTCGCTTTGCTTCATAACCTTGAAATAGGTTCTGAAAATATGAAGTGTAGACTTTAGGGTTTCCATTGAATTGAATTTTGATTCAAGTTACATAAATTTCTTAGTCCATGAGATTGATTAACGGATTGCCATACTACAATACTAGTCTTTTAGCTGTAGTGTCTAGCTTTTAAACTCTTTGACTATCAATTACCAGGTGTTTACAAGTGGTCACTCCATTCCCAAAAGTTTGGGTATGACCAGACTAGAATCTGACTTAAAAAATGATGGGATGATGCACTTTTCAATGATAGAATCTACTTCTGCCGATTGCTATATTCTTTTAGATTGCTAAATTGTTTGCGGGTTTTATAAGCAAAACATCTTACTGGAAATCTCTGGTTAACATTCTGCATATTTGATATCTGTTTTAGTAATAGATGTGTGCTTGTTTCCATCTCGACAAATTCTGACTATTATTACTTTCCAAAAAACGAAGAATTGACCTTGACACTTTGAAGGGAGTACTCAGTATTGGACCAACATTTGCTGTAATGTGCTTCATAGAGAGTGAGTTGTTTCCTTTTGTAGCTTGTATTTTCAATACTGTGTTACTGCTCCTTCAACCTGAATAATTCTGAACTTCTGCTTGTTGTTATGTAGGTCTTGTGGATGTCCTGCTTATGTTTGGTGCTTATACTGCAACAAGAGGAATGACTCTCTCAAGGATTTTTACTCGCTTCTTTTGGTTTGACATTAATTCAGTAACTATAACTTACATTTACATGTGAGTCTCTTAGCCACTTCACTTCCATTTTTTCCATTATGTACACTGTTAGTAATTTCTGACCCACTTAAAAATCTTGTGGTTGTAGGTTGGGAGTTCTCAGCTGAGTTTCATTTTTATCAGGTGGGAAGCACATTGGTGGTTGTTTTACTTTCTCCTTTTCGTTTTCTTTTAATGTTATGGACTATACTCTCTTAGTATATTGATGTTACTGGCTTATGATTGTGGATTTTATTATCTTAGAATTGTGTATTTATTTTCTGTTAAGTGGTCGTACTATAGACTATTTCCTAATTTTAGTTCTCAAGGTTATGATTGCTTAGTTAAGACTATAGGAATTGATCATGTGTACTTATTATACTGCATTTGTGATCTTTTGTGGTTATCTTTCTTTGGTGCTTGTTCTATATTGGACCTGTAATCTTCCATTTTTTCTATTATGTACATTGTTACTCATTTCTGACTGAGTTAACCCTCTTGTGATTGTAGGTTGGTTTCTGATGACAGAAGTGGTAAAGAGGAAGACATATTCCAGTTCATGCCTCCAATCTCTATGATAGTCCTCCATATCCACCTGCAGGCAAGTGTGGGAGTTATCGGACAGTTAAAAGTTTCATTTTGCTGGTGTATTTTCACTTGTCTATATCCGAATGACTTGTATGAACTTAGATGTGAATTGAGTTTAGTTTTACAAACTTAAATGTGAATTGAATTCAGTTAAGAATTTTATAATTAACAGATCATTTGAATTTTATAAATTCAGTTTCATTCCAATTAAAATTTAGCCTGAATCAGATTTTTATTTCAGCCAAGTCAGAAGGATTCAGCCAAATCTGAATCTATTTCTGATTCATGTTGAAACAGATTTGTGGAATCAGATTTGTTTCATCTCAGTCATTCTGACTGGAGACGAATCTGATTGGAGACGAATCTGATTCTTTTTTTTTTAATAGCCAGATAAACGACCGTTTGAGACAGCCTTTGTCATTAATTGTACAATGACCCTCGATGAGGGTCGTTCAACAGCGTCATGTGACCAGGGGTCGTTTAAAAATAATGCGCTTTATTTACGACCTTTGCCAGGACCCTAAATAGGGGTCGTATTACGCTGTTAAACAACATGCCCCGACGGTCGTTTAAGGGGCGATTTCCACTAGTGCTGCCAATTCCATAAATTCTATGGACATACAACAGAAGACTGCGTCACAGCACAGGATCAAATCTATTTCTTCATCACCAGGGACAAGTTCAAGCACCTCTTGGAGCTACCAAAGCCACCCCTGAACCAGCCTCAGCCGAAGGAGGAGCCAAAAAACGAGGCATATGTCATAACAATTGATCGAAACATCCCGAGGTTTAGCGACTGCAACTCCATAGTCCACGCAGACACCTGTAGGCTGATAGGTGTCTAAAACACCTCTCTAAGAATATTAATTGATTATGCTTTCTTTGCTATTTTTCTCCTATCAGTTGCTTTTTACGTTTTATTTGAGTTTTATAGTTACATTGGAGTCATGCGATGAAAAAGAAGAGAATTAGGAGCTCAAAGCACCATTTGGCGACATTGGGAGCGGACGGATTCAAAGCACAGGAAGAACAAAGCTTTTATAGCTTCAAGAACAAAGAAATCACTAAGGGGCAGCCAGAATCAGCTCCAAGGCAGCCTTTTTACTCAATGAAAGACAACTGAAGCACCAGGATTTCTCTGCCCGGGGCAACCATTCATTGGTCTTAATAATTTGCTGGAGCACCAAGAGTAGCAGATCAGGGCCACCAGCTTCTTAAGCTTAAACGGACAGCAACCAAAGCTCTCATCCATTTCCTCTCCACTTGCGACAGGGTCTGAGGCTCTGAGCAACAAGTTTGCTATGGTTAGCCATGGGTTGCCAAGGTTAGAGAAGAGATATTTGCCACAGGATCAGTGAGAAGGCACAACAAACAGCAGAAAGATTTTAGACACGGGTTCAGATGGAAATAGTCTGGGGTTAGTTTGAACAAGACTCAGTGAGAAGTTTTGAGTTCAGTTTTGAACGAGCCAGAAACAGGACTTGCAGAGGTTAACAGAGGAAGAAGAAGAGGACTGCTGCAATGAATTTAAAGTGGGTCTGCCAAGGGATAACGAAATTCGAAGACAACAAGAGAAGGAAGAATGGGTACCAATTGGATGGAATTTTAGATTCACTGATGACCAAGAACAGGGAGGAGAATGAGTGGTTCCTGCCATTACTGTATAAAAGAGAGGAAGCTGATGTTAATGATTGTGATTGATAAATGATTTGCTAGAGCCTAGAATGGATTGTGTATGTGTATGTGAATGCTTGTTTACAGGGAAGGAGATTTTCAGAGATTGGAAGTGCACAACGAACTCAAGTCAGCTCAGTTAAGCTAATGCCCATCATCTGTTTGGGTTAATGCCTGAACTAACAGTTCAGTGCAACTGGTTGATTGCACTGGATTCTTTCGCCACTGGTTAACCATAAGCCAGATGGGTATTGTTGAAGGGCAAACAAGGGTTTCGACTCCCACATGTTTAGCAAGATTGGGTGCCAGATATTCACGGTTTGGGAAGAGTTTGAGATTGAGAAAACAGGGGAAACTTGGTGGTCACCTTCAGTTGCTACCAGTACCTTGCTGCCGCTTAAGCCATGGTCTAAGGTTATGTCAGATGGTTCTGGTGGGTATTTGAGGTCAATTAAAAGGTAACAGGATGGGTTTGCTAAGGATTCAAGTTTCTAGCGAAAAGTCAGTTTAAGGGAAGTGTTTTAAGGCCGACAGTTCAGGGAAGAAAACAAGCTACTGCCATTGATTTTTGGTGACTGAACGGTGGGATTACTGTCTAGTTTTAGAAGTCGCAAGAGATTAGGAAACTGAGTTCCGTGGAATTCAAGTTGCACAGCAGAAAAGATGTTTATAAAAGAAGGAGAAACCTAAACAGAAGAGATCTCTCGACTGGCATAACACCGCCTCCAGTTTGCACCTCTTCAACAGAGAGGAGCTCTGCTCCTCTCCACCACCATCTGCATCCTCCACCAAGTCACATCACCACCTACAGCTCCATCCCCTGCATCCACAGCACTTTGCACAGCAGCAACATCTTGAGCTCAACCATCAGTTCGTATCATCCTCCACCACCAGAGCTTGAGGAGTTGTCTGCCATACCACTGGCTCCCTTTGGGTTTTGTTTTCAAGATTTCTCACACTTTGAACTTTTATTCTCTGTGTTATAATATCAAGAACATGAACTCTTTGTGTAGCTAATTTTGCATAATGATTGAGGAAGATTTTGACGTCCAAACATGAACTCGAGTTTACATGAATAATAGTTTGTCCTCTTGCAAAATATCTCTTATTGTTTGATCTTTACTATGCTAAAATATTTATGAAGTGTTGATTAATCTTTCAAGTTCGAAATTGAATGCTTGATTGACAATTCTATTGCTAATTGAGAATTCTTGGATCCGTGTAATTGTCTAGGGATTCTTAATACAAGTAGTAATATGTGGATATTGACGAAGGGATTTTGTTAAGTGTTCACATGTATTGATTGACGCTAGTGTATGAGTCGAGCTTATGTACTTATCACTAGGAGTAACTTATCTCGTAGAACCCATAGCATTCAAGTGAATTATATCTGGAGAGCTTATTCTAGGTTGTTCACATGAATAGAATCCTATAGAGAGCTTATTCTTTTAGGTGGAATTAGGAGATTGCGGAATAGATGAGATTTTATCTGTTCTAGGGTTGCTAGTATTGAGTATATTGTGAGAAGCATAACTACATGTTAATAAGATTATTGTTTTGTGACTGAAATTGATTCCTTGATCATTCTCATCTCATATATTGTTTCGTTACCTTGCATACATTCATATTCAGAAAATTAGGTCAACAACTTAGCTCTCTCCCTCAGGAACGAACCTGCTTATCCATACTATTATTTAGTGTTAGAGAAGTAAGGAATATAATTTTGTGTGAGTTCGGCACTCATCATAGGCGAGGCCTCGAAGGAATCCAGATAGACCGAATTCATAAAACAAACTTTGAGGGAAAGGAAATATTCAGCGTAGCTATGAAAGGACATCTCGAGGAGTGGCAGAAACAACCAATTTTCTTTTCTGCGACGGACATCCCTAACGAAGGAAGATCGCACGATGACCCCCTAGTCATTACATTGCACATCGAAAAGACAGTTATGTCAAGGATACTGGTAGACCCAGGAAGCTCCGTAGATATACTCTTTGGGCGAACGTACGATAAGCTGCTCGGAAAGAACATTGCCTTGGTACCCTCTTCGTACAACATCTATGGATTCAATGGGAAGCCCTCGACACCATGAGGAGAGATATCATTAATGATCCATGTGGGGAGTCTGGAACGACCAACATCATTCTGTGTGGTCGACATATAATCTCCTTACAATGCCATCGTGGGAAGACCTTGGTTGCACAACATCATGGGAGTAGCCTCCACACTACATCGAAGAATTAGATTCCCTACCCCACTTGGAATCGCAGAAATACCAGGTGACCCAACCGAATCTCGTGTGTGCAACGAGATAGATGTCCAAGCAAGGGAACATCCAAGAAAGGATTGCTCGAGTCAGGCCAAGCAACCCAAGATTACAGATTCTTGCATAAGGGAATTCATAGCTGAAGTAGAAGCAGGGATGGCAGACACCGCCATAAGAAACACAGCAGACGGCAAGCAATGCACACGACCTATCCACAGAGGGAAGAGCCATTGCCTGGGCAACAGGGAACAGTTCCTCGTGGCAACTAGCAGCATCCTAGCCTCGAATGAAAAACCAACCGAATCTAGCTCGGGCAATAACACACTACAGGAGCAATTCTGAGTCGGGCCCTATGTAATAGAGAAAGTACTTGAGAACGACACATACAGTCTGATCAACCTCGAGGGTCAAAAGCTAAGCACCCCATTCGAGGGAAAGAACTTGAAGCACCTTAATTAGAGCATTGTATGTAAGCAACACTAAGAAATGGATATCTAAATAAATGGAGAAGCTTGATTTATCTAAAGTTGCACTCTTCGATGCATTCCATTTTCAAATTCCAGATCCTACCAGAACGGGTAACAAACCCAATCTGGCTAGGCACACTTACAAAGGCTTTAACGCCACAAAAACGAACTGGCCATGGCGTCATACCTCCCCTAGTGCCTCGTCGCAAATAAAAGGCTCTAACGCCAAGGCCTAGACGCCAAAACATAAAAAGACCTCGAATAGCAGGCACAGAGAGCTGATGTTCATATAAGCCGTAAGGGCCCTACGAGCTATATGACACAGTCCTCTACCCACAAGACACCCCGTTAGCGATGGGTACATTGTCTCTAGGCTACATAAGCTAATGATACATTTGGACCCACTACCACACGACCACGAGGACCTCTCTTTCTGAGGTGTCGAGGGGACGATAAATGGGATTAACATCTACCTTTAAAGGTGGATGGAACCCCGAGGCAGCTGATTCGCCCTCATTCAAGGGAATGGTAAGCGAATTACACAGCCGAGGGACCTCCTCCAAAAAACTAAAACATAGCCTCGAGGAGGGGCTAACGAGAAACAGATGGGTCGAATTCTAGGCCGCGACAGGAGAATAGTACCATGTCTAAGCTCCAGCCTTGACCGTCACTCCCCCATCGAGTTACTTTATTATCGAAGTGCAAGCATAGCTGCTACCCACCATAAGTTCCTCCCTTTACTTGGGGCAAATGGATTATCAGAACACCACTATGTTCTCTCGGAGGATACCTTGTATCCTCGATAACCACCCAGTATACCAAGGCAAAACGGGTACCTATGGCCTCGAGCCTTTGTTTCCTTTAAAACAGGCAAGTAGCTAAAAGCCTTTGGGAAGGGTGATCCGTAAGCCCCCCACTAGCTTGGTTTACTATCTCCCACATCGAAGTAAGCCCTGAAGTTGCACCTCGAGTACCCTTAGGAGCCTAGAATATTGCAACAGCAACTTCGTACTTACTCACGAAGTTCTCAGCACACATGCAAATCAAAAAAAGGAAAATAAAACTCCAATCAAACAACAAAGGCTTCTTCATAGACATAGTCAATACAGCTTACAAGCACAAAAAATGGGAAAATAACAAGTACAAGAATTCTTGCATCAGAAAACAAAAGAAAAAAGCAAAAGCTTCGCTGCTACAACATGGGAGAAACTTCATTAGATGACACAATGCGACGAGGGGAGGGATCTCCAAAACCTTCCATGTCATCCCAAAGCCTTTTTTCAACCTCCAGATCCTCTTCATAAGTTCGAAAGCCAGAGTGATCTTGCCTTGAAGGAGTGAGTTCCCTAATGGGCTCAGACTCACTTTCGCTCTCCTCACTGTACGCGGCCGAGGATTCTTGAAACAAATAGCTATTCCCTTTATCGAAGTTAACGACCACACCACCACCAGTACTCGGCACTTCGGCGTCGGCAAGTCCTGTGCGGCATCATCGGCATGATCGCCAGTCTTAGCTAAAACATCATCCTTCGGATCATCCTGGGGATTGCTCTTCGGATCATCATTCGAATCACCCTCTGGAACATCCTTCAAGCCACCCTTGGGATCGTCTTTCGGATCATCCTTCGAATCACCATCGAAACCATCCTTAGAATCACCCTCGGAGTTCCCCTTGGGATGACCATCGAAGCCACCTGAGTGGCCATCATCCGAACTACCAGCACTATCACCTTCATCATCATCAGGACCTTTGTCTTCAGGAATCCTCCCAAGAAGCCCTCTCTTTCGCGCTTCATCCCTAGCTAACCTTACGAACACCTCTTGGGGAAGCAAGTATTCGTCGCCTGGTAGTATTGCGTCAGCATCCCTTGCACCAACAACCCCGTAGGTAGGAGGCTCAATGCCGATGGCTCTAAAGAGAGACCGACCATGCATTCGACATGCTATGCTAGTAGCTAGGGAGGTAGTCAATGCAGATCGAGTAAGTAGTTCTTCAACAGCTTGTCCATGTCTTAACTGATGGTGGATGAGAGCAAAGCCAGTAACCATATTCCTAAGGTTCTGCTGGCACCTGAGACGAAAATTTCCCTCAGCAGTTATTTCCTCAACACTCCTCTGTACATCCTCCGAGCGACGCTTACGTTCGAGCTCCAGCTATCGGGAAAGCCTGTTCACATCAGCTGTTCGACGTCGCTGTTCCTCGGACAGTTCCTTCGACAATTGTTTTGCTCTCCTTTCAAACTCCAACTTTTGGTCGGCTTCAAGCACCAACTGATTGGCAGCCTCGGCGTCTGCAACCTTCTTTTGTAAGTTAGATTCTATGCCTGCACAAACAAAAGCAAACACAAAGTTGAGATGGCAGACCATAATCCCAGGACACTGCGAGAATAACATAAAAAAATCAGGGTTAGTACCCTACTTTCTTTAATAATCATGTACTCAGTCACTTCATGCTGATTGGTAAAACGAGGTTGGGAAGCCTTCTTCCTAATATCTACAGAAGAGGTCGCTCCTAGCCTAGCAAGCTCTAACCGATACTCATCAATCATTTGGGAAAGATCTCTGTTCGACTTTTTGGCCTTGGCCAGCTCCATGCTTATGTCATTAACACCCTTCTTCAAAGCGTCATTCCCCGTAGTCAGCTCTTTGTTGACATTTTTCAAAGCAGCCGTTTGGACCTTCAAATTCCTGATATCTTGTTCTAGGTTCCCAATCACTACCCTACCAGAGGCACTAATCGACCTTTCCTCGCGGGCATCATCTCGCTCTCGTATCAAACGATCTACATCTAGCAATAGTTTCAGTCCTATTTCTTTCTTCCTAAAGAAGACGTTCGGTCTTCGTGTTTCTTTTCTTCTCTTCGACTAGCAGTCCCTCAGCCTCGTGCTTTTTCCTTTTATAATAATCTCGATCATCCAAGGCTTTGTTCCTTTCTTCTACAAGTTTATCAATCTCACTTTGATGACTCCTACTACCAGAAGAACTGTGCGAGGGTTTCCGACCATCGCAGGGATTGCCTAAAGTTAGCTTGGCTTCACTGAGTTTTTTCTCGCCTTCTTCCAACTCGCCTTTTGGAAAGCAGCAAATCGTTCTCAGAACAATGGCTACAAAAAAAAAAAAACGCAGCAACTACAAAAACGACAAATCCTTACCTATTAGTTTTTTCCTCTCAAGAGCGCTGCGAGTCTTCTCTTTGGCAAGCTCTTCCTGCATTCGGAGGAACTTTCGCTCATAGTAATCAACTTCGCTAAACAAGTCGAAGGTATATGCCAAGTGGCCAGAGGCATGGTAGTCACTCTGTCAAGACTTTACGCTCCAACACTTAGCCAAAAAACAAAACATAAATCAACACACAACAAACGCAAAGCAAACTCACCATTTGAAGCATAGCCAAGCTCTCTTCGTAGGACAAAGGCGGATGGCAAAGATCATAGTCTATTCTGGGCCAGTCACCCCCGATAACGTTGCCAAGCTTCTTGCAAAACTCAGGGTCCAAAGGGCAGCCCAAAGGATCAGAGGCATAGGCACCAAACGAGACGAGACCTCCATGGAAAAATCACTTGGATTATGATTCTCAAAAAGCACCTCTTTGAATCTCTTAGCGGTATATGGTTGCCCGTATTTACCAGCATAGCTAGGAGCTGGTGGAAACCTTGAACTGCGAGGGAAACTCGTAACTAGTTCCTTTGAGGAATCCATATGCACAGTCGAACCGTCCCTTCGGGGAAGGAGAAGGTCAACCACAGGAACAATCTTCTTTGGAGGAGCAGAAGGTTCGGCTGGGGCAGCAATAGTGGTAGTAGAAACAACCGCGTCCGAGGCAGAGGCAGGCGCACTTGGCACAGTGACGTCCGGCCCAACATCAGCAATCTCCTCGGTAGCTCTTTTAGCAGTCGGCACTTCAGGAACCTTCGGTGGTAACAGTTCATCGGCAACAGTTATAACCACTCTCCCCTCCGATGGTTTCGTTGTTACTCGGCGACGATTCGGTAAGCTTGCCTCGGAGGACTTCTTAAAAACAAACTTCTTACGAGGCCTAGCAACCTCCGTCTCCTCACCATACTCAAAACCTAGCAAATCACTATGCAGGCTCAAATCGACACCACAAATAGCGTTTCCCTGCAGATGAGAATCTGTCTTACTCAGAAAACAAATAGAGGTAAGTATTAATACTCTTTTAATAAAAAGCATATCTCAAAAAGGTATTTGTTACCTGTTGTATAGTCTCCTCATCTACTCGAGAACGCTTCAGGGTACCCGAAGTACCCACAGAAACAGCTTTGCCTTTCCTCAAAACCTGATGAGACAGCCTTTTTTCTTCGTCAGATAAATGGATCATAAATAAATGCTGAGTGGAGAACTCGTGACCTACTTCGAACTCTGTCCGAGGAATGAAGCGACCAGCATCTTTCCAGCCCCGAAGAATGGAACCCTCCAAAAGCACAGGCTCCGAATACCAGTCTTCATCCATGCAGTAGTCTAGGGACCCTGGAATTATATTCGAACTCCCCTTCACAGTCCGAAAACTAACACCCCAAGGGGAAAACTCGTTATCTAATGTTAAAAACGGTTCGTAGTGAAGAAAGAAGTTATGAGCGGTGAAATAAAACCTCTTCAGGGAACCAACTTCGGAGTTACGCACAAACAACATGTGAGATGAGCATACCAAACCCACGTAAGCCTAAGCATACCTTTATGGTTGTTTGAGCTGGATATGTTGTGACTGCTGACTACGGATTCATCAACATGAGTTTAATGAACACATCAAGACTCAAAGGAGAAGTTGAAGAATTCAAGAAATCAAGAACTACATTTGGTTAGTACTTCATTGTATATTATTTGAATCCATATGTAAATTGGTTTTCTCACTAAAATTGACAAAGGGGGAGATTGTTAGGGCATTGTCCGGTCAAACCCACTAGCGTTGGTATGTCAAGCTAGTTGTCAGGTTTAGGTGTCAAAACTCAATTCTTGATTTAGCCTACTAGAGTTTAGATTTCGGAAATGGGATATAGACAAAGTAGTAGAGACCTTGAAGACGAAGACTGTGAAGACAAAGAAGACATCAATTATTCTTCATCGATAAAAGGTTAGTAGGAGTTATGACTTTATGGATATTCTTCTATTCTACTTTCTCCATTCTTTCGAAATATAATCGACTACTTTAGTAGTGATAATATCGATTGAGATCGTATTCTTGTGTAACGTGGCCTTGTGTCATGACCAGTGTTTGATCCCACAAATACTGTGAGTACAAGAATGAATGAGATAGATTTGACGCCATGTGTCCATTGCAATGGTTTGCTTGCAAACTGTTAGTTGGATATGGATGAATCTAAAGGAGTACTCTTGAGCAAAGAGTCCGTGGATCACAGCTGAGGACGTACACACGTCTAAGTTCTGGCTCAGCCCAGTACTTCCAGCGGAATCCAGATTTGACGAAATTTACAGGCAGACGGTTCCCGAACCGGTTTGCGTACCAGAACTCGGAAATTATCCTGAGTTCGAGATGTCTATTTTGTTCACGTACCAGTACGTGAACCTTGACGTGGTCATCTCACTGATTGTCGAATTTAGTGAATATTCTTTTAGAATTTCACTCTGAGTCAAATTCCAAACTCCTTTATCTCTTAGATGGACTTGTGTAAAACATAAACTCTTTTGTGTTCCATCTAACGATCCTCAATGAGTCAATAAGATAAGATTATCTCTGGTCTGTTGGATTTCTATCTTGAAGTGTTTTTGAGCCAACAAAACACTTGGCAGATAAACTTAAAAAGAATTCCAATTGAGATTAATCTCTATTACTTGGTTATCAAGTTTAGGGTTTCCTTAACTTGTGGGACAAGTAATTGATTGCTTAATTCCAAAGCAACCTATCTTATTGAGTGTTATAAATAGAGGTGTCTACGGACAAATACCGAAAGCTTCAAGCATACGTGAAGGTCCTTAGGGAAGGTAGCGTAAACTCTTTTCACTTCGGTGAATGCTTGTTGTGGTATAGTCATCCTCTATAGGTTGCAGCTCCTCTGGGAACTCCCTACGACTATAAAGACTTCTCTTGAGAGTTGGGAAGCACAGGTAGGAGATTGAAACCATCTTTGGTTGAAATCGGATTAACTTGTAACCTTGGTAACCTGATTACGTTCTTGTCTATTCTAAAGTCCGTCTCTTCTGATATACGGCCATTTAAGAACTGATACGTTACTCAACAAGGTTGGAAAGGTAGCAACGCACGACTGCACTCGGTGTTGTAAGACCTAGTTGGCTCCAGTTATACAAGTTCCTTAAGTGGTTCTTCGTGTATAACTGAGGTAGATACAAATTGGGCATTGCTTACTTGGTTTGCGTGTCAGCCCCGATTTGTGAAGTAGATTTCCGTATGACCTGGATTTAACAATCCGAAGGAAGTCATCTTGTGTGTGGTAAACTGATAGAGGACAGTTACACCATACGTCAACAGTTTGGTTGAAAAGCCAGTATTGCTGACACAAGCCTTTGGCATCGGTCAAAGCAACTCCTAGGCCTGTAAAGGACGTCAGCTAGGGGAATCAAGTGCGTGACGATCTGTGGGGGATCCAGAGACGTAAGGAAGGCGACAGTATCCAATTCGCTTGGAGGGCTTGAGTTGGTCTCTGCTACATCCCAGATCGAAGTCTTATAGTAGGCTACTGTTTGTAGTCAGTTTGTACTGGGCGATGTTCAAACTGGACGAGGTCCCGAGGTTTTTCTGCAAGGCAGTTTCCTCGTTAAAAAAACGTTTGGTGTCTTGTGTGCTTTTACTTTCCGCATTATAACTCTGATTTATAATTAAAGCACCAAGTAGTACGTTATTGCATAACTGTGAAGTTGACTCCAAAGTACTCTTTGTCGAGGTTTAACAACTCCAGTTATAAGTGTGGATATTGATTTTTGAGATCGTCCATACTTCACCCATAAGACTCACGAGCCAAAACGAAAAGTTGGTAGTATTTCGGTACCCCTTCTTTTTCAAATAGCATGAAAAGACAAACTACTTTTATTGTGAAGACACGATAGCAAAGTTGTATGACCTCAACTTTAATTTATCTTCACAGTCTCGAGATTCAACTTCATCACATAATTGATCTATGATGTGTGCAGTACGACCTATTAAAGCACATAAAAATGATGTAAAGTGAGTACAACTATTCCTGAAGCGTTGGGATTTGTCTTCATGGAATAAGCTTTCTTCGTTTCGTAATCGATTTTATACAGAAAGTACTTTCACAGCTTCACTTTTACAACTCCTCGTAATATTCTTGTAAGATAAGACATGTTTGTTTATGACTTACGAGATGTATGAACGAGATATATATATATATATATACATATATCTTTCAAGATGAGTGTGTTTCTGATTATGTGAAAGACTTAAGGGAATCTTCCAGAATCTACAACACGATCGGTTCGCGAACTGGTTCGCATACTGAAACACTCGACTCTATATTACAGAGTTTTCATAGACACAAATTTCCATGGAGAATAACCCCTGTAGAAATATGTTTAAATATAGTATTACTACTAGTGACTTGAACAACCACAATACCAGGAACAGATTCCTGATATCAACTGCATGCCTCACACATACAAGTCATAGTGTGAGGATGCATCCCCAAACTGCACTTAAGCAGTTGGAGTATGAGTACTAGACTCACACGGAGTGTTGATTGTAGAGTGTTTGCTAGAGGCTGATTCGGCTGAGAGGTTTTCTTGCCCTTTTCATTTCCTCTTGAACTTTTCATGTTTCAACGCTTCCTTGAATTGCTTCAGGGCTTTGTTCATTTTATCCATGTCGGTTTGGAGCTTATGCACATCTCGTCTATTTCCCTTAAGAAGCCGACACCTTCCTTGGACATGTCCAGTTTTGCCACAGTACTGGCAATTCTTGGAAGGTTTTGCATCCTGAGTTTTGGCCTTCTCAGGTACACCATTGTTTTTCTCATTAGATGGAGGACTGGATCCAACAATATTGAAAGTATTGTTCTTGGTGTATGTGTTAGTATTGTATCCTAACCCGTTGGTGTTTCCAAAGGCATTTTGACCAAATAACATTGCTGCTACATTATCCGAGCTATCAGACAGTCTTTGGAGATCATTCTTTAAGGCATCAATTTCTTTATCTTTAAGTGATAAAGTTGAGGAGATCACTACTTAATTTCTCAAGTTCATGATCTTTCAAGAGAAGGGTTTTCTCTACCTTTTCAAGATCAGTTTTAGCTGAAGATTTTCTTGAAATAGGTCTTTGCATTGCACATCAGCAAAGTCATCCTCATCCCTGTCAGGATTTGATTTTAGTGCTGGTAAGGATTCTCTTCTCCTAAATCACATGTCTCTTCTAGATCTGAGAAGATCCTTTAATTGTTATGTAATTAGAGACAGTTCAGTTTCCACGTTCTTCATTGTCAAGGTTTTCACACTCATCTTCCCATGACAATTTTTGTGGAGAGGAGGTGCACGGAGTGCTTACAGCTTCAAAAGTGATAGATTTCTTTTCATCTTTTCGCTCATGAACGAAGATCTTTAGCTTAACAACAAGGTCACTTCTTGTTATAGTTAAGCCATTAACTTTTTGGATGGCATGTTTCTTTGACTCGTATCTTGAGGGTAATTACCTTAGAATTTTACACACAATGTCTCTTTCCGGAATAGATTTTCCTAAGGTGTGACAGGCATTCATTATCTCAGACAATTTGTGGTTAAATTCTTCAAAGGTATCATCCTCAAGTATTCGAAGGGAATTCAGCAGGAAAAAAAAGCTAGACTTCAAAACC
>JAJJMA010324097.1:0-19001 GCA_023529015.1 Papaver nudicaule
ATGTAATACTATTACAGTTGTTGATCTAACAAGATTATCCCTAATTAGTTGTCTTCCATATAGAGTAATAAATAGCACAGTATAATTCTTAAGAAGGTTAGAATCGGAAGACTAAATAAAATGAAAATCCGAAAAATCCTTGCAATGGGTAGATATTACGATATTAGTAAAAAAAAGTGGGCAAACAGGTATTAAAGATTTTTCCATGTGTAAACACTAATCTATTCTATTATATAAAGGAAAGACCCCTTAGTGAAGCTGTAAATTTCAAGGACGATAGTATCCCTGTAATTTATTTTATCAGCACATCTAATGTTAAATCAGTGAGGGCATTATAGTAACTGGGATTACATATAACCATTATTACCGAATTACCCCTACTCATACAATTAAATGTACAATTTTATTACCCAAAAAAGGGCATAAAAGTAATTTAACGTTCTCCAAAATTTAACTAATCGAAGCTTTCCGCATCTCCTTTTCATAGTTATTTAATTGAGGGTGTACTAAGTTTGACTAGCTTCTGCTGAGTAAATGAGTCACAAACATGTGTCTGCTAAAGCAAGTCGTACATTGGCCAGTGAAGGTTGCCATGCATTTTATACTTAGATTCCATGATCATCTGTCAATGTTACTAGTATGAAGAATGTGTGACGGGCGGAGCGGCTGGGCGCCGCCCAAAAAGGGGTGCCCATTTTCGGACCATGATGTGGCACCCCATCAACCGTAGGATCTGCAGGGGGTTTGTGTGGTGATGATGGAGTGGTGGGACCCACACCATCTCTCTTCTCACTCTCTATCTCTCTTGGTCCGTTTTTGGGCAGGCACTGTTCCGGGCCGCGTTTAGCATTTTCGGACGGGTAATCATCTAATTTTTATACTTTTTATTTCTCTGACGAGACACTGAACCTAATGTAGTAAAAAAAAAAAAACAACTTCTGAAGTGTGTGGATATTTTTGAACTTTTAACCGATTTGGCAGGTAAGGTCCGTTGAATAAAATATGAATACTGGTTTTACTAACTTTGATACCTTTTCAGTTAAACGTGTTGGATCAGGAACAATTTTGGGATAGGTAACCCGTAACCGTAACCTTAATAGTAGTGTTCATTGAAAATTCCACAGTGAAGCTAAGAGATGGCATCAATAGAGGATTTTTTTTTTTTTTTTGAAAGTTAAGAGGATCTGGTTGTCATTAAAATGAAAATTCAGAATTCAAAGGTTTTGATGGGTGGGTGGGGGTGGGGGGAACCAAACCCGAAGAAAATAAGTAACATGCATATAGACATTGAACGTTATCTGACCCTACAAATCCATTTCATTTTGGTTCTAACTGGATTGTATGGCACGCGCGATGCAATTTTGATTTTTTGTTCGCCTCACTAAATCTCAAAGCTATCTAGTTAGATGTCCCAATTATCAATTTATCCACCTGTGGGTGAAGCATGAGAAACAAATGTCGAGTTTAAATAAAAATGGGCACATGGTAATTTGCACTCTAAACCTAAACCTAGTGCATAACCTTATCCTTCTCCTCCTCCCCTTTCTTTATTTCCCTCTCCGCCTCTTCCTCAGTCCCTCCCAATCTCCCTCCCCCGTTTCCTCTTTTCATTTCGCTTTAATGAGATTCTTGTTCCTAGTCCTTGTGAGATTTAGTCATGACGGATCTAACTAAAAGATGAGTGATTATGGGTCTTTATCTATCTTTAATGATGATTTTCAAATTTTTTTGTAAATGGATTTGATGATCTAATTTTTAAAGATTTTTGTTATAGGGAAAGCTAAATTTTATTAGGGAAAGCTGACTTTTGGTCTTACGACATCGACTTTTGGTGTCAATGGGTGGAAATGTAAAAACCTAAAATCATCGCATTTTCCATCAAACCGCCACTGCCCACCGTCTTCCCCAATTAATGATAGTAACTTAAATAAGTGATGATCAACTGATTTCATTGAACGTGATAGTTTCATAGCAAGACTAATAGACGCCTTTGCCATCCAACAAATATGTTGAAATTTTATGAAGAATCCAGAGGAGTTTTTTTTGAGATCTCTAAACTCTGGAGCGGAGACTCGATTTGCTGATCTAAAGTATAAGAGTCAGGCTCCTGGCCAACTGGGCTAACCCCTGTTGGTTAAGTACAAAAAGAAATTACAATTGTTGTGAATAATGATGTCATCAACTAAACACAAAAGTGAGTTTAGTATGAGCTTCCAACTGTTGAGAATAGTCCCACATCGCCTGATATCAGGCGATGTGGGACTATTCTCAACACTCCCCTTCACACGGAGCCGGGGACAAACAAGACCCTTCTTGGGACAAATTCAAATAAACGGTACCCTTACTGAGTCTAACAATACCCTAATCGGGTCAACAAATCACTTTTAAGGGCTAAACAATGTCCACACACCACCCAAACACCCGCTCTGATACCATATTAAATTGTGGGCATCCAACTCATAACCAATTGATAATGAGTGGAGTGGCCCATAGGATTATTAATGGCATGATCTTAAATTGCCTATACAATGTAGGACTATTAGTCTCAACACCAACACCATTTTATGACAAATAGTTTCTTCGTTCTTAATCCACCGAGCCGCGGTCGTTAATTATCACGGGCGTGCAGGTTAGTGATTTTTCTCATTATTTCCTTGATGCATATTACTCTTTCTTGCTCCCACAAGACATAGAACCCACACGTACAACCCAAGTAATCATGTATTTACATCTGGGATTCCAAACACCCTCTAACAAAGTGGTCATCCAAGTAGGGTTCCAAATAAGGAGCGGTACCAATTACCTCTGTAGGGAAGTGTACCCCATTCATCAATGATAGTTCTTTCTTACGTATATGATGATGACCAAACATTTGAAAAGTTAAGCGACATGACTTACATGTCTAGATTTCTCATGTGGACAACCAAACATGAGGAAAATAAGTAACACGCAACTTGAAATGCATTCACCTTCGGAAGGGAAAAAAAAACACTAGTTATGAGCCCTATGGTCCATAATTTGTAGTCTACTTTTTTTTTCGTTTATTACCGATTTAAATGTCAATCGCTGGCCACTAACGGTTGAGATAATCGAAGAAATCTCATATCCCGAACAATCAACAATTATCTATGGGAGTGTAGAGTCAATGGTAAAACCAGATTTTGTTGCTAGGGAGGCTAGTTTTAGCTGTCTCAGTTGCCTGAGCGAGCGAGTGGTGCTACTGTTAGATACCTCGAACACACAATTTTTTTTCAAGGAAAGAGCTGTTAGTTATGTAAAACTGATCGACAGAATCAGTCAATAGTACTCCTCAACTGTTCTCTCCATCGATGTACTAGTTCTGCGAGGGAATGTATCGATAATAACATATCATCGAACTTGGTATTATGAATTGTGATTTCTGGAATGGGAAATTTGGTTAATTCATTAAGAAATTGATAATATGAAATTTGCTGTGGGGTTTTAGTTCGAGGTTTTTTAATACACCCGCTTGGACCCATTGGACACTGTTTCGAAATCTTCCAAAATTACATTGAAATTGATATTGTCACATGTTCAACAGGGTTGTTCGATCATTGCATCATAATGGAAGCAAGACAGCCGTATCCAAAAAGTCTTTGTATTTTGCCTCGGCACTACTCAGTTATTTTGGACCTTCTTCCCAAAGTTTGAGTTTTTTCATTTTCATTTTTCACCACCATCTCAAAGATCATTTATGCAAGTTTTCAATAATATTTGAAATAAGTTTCTTCCCCACCTTTACACCTTTACCATCTAACAATATATTGATTTTTTTTTTGCCATCGAGTATATATATATACAAACTGAATGATAGAACGTAATATTGTGAAGTGTCAAAGAATTCGCATTTCATCATAACAGGTCCCAACAAACTATCCTGTAGCTACGGGCACTACATCTTGTGTTGAGATTCTTTTAGAATTCACCAAGCACTAGCCAAGAAATTGGTCCTCCAACTATAGATTCCAAATGAGGAGAAGACAAAATATGCACTAGGACATGGTTACCTCTCAAAAGAATGGTAGACCAACAATAATGTTGGGTGTTGGCTAAACTTGCTCTAGTCTACTTCATCCCCCCTACATGTATGACCAGACATTAGAATAGTAAGTGACATGACTTATCCAGCTGATCACCCTCTTCTGTCATTGGCTGCAGGCCCTCCATAACCATGGACTCATCTGTCATAATCTGCTTTTCTTAATAGTGAAAACTTCTTTCGTACCGGAAGAAAGAAAAAGTGACACGACTTATATGTTAAAAAACCAGTCGATATGTGCAGCAATCAATGATCCATAACATCATCCTTCATGGAAGAATAGGCCTTTGTAATTAAGGCAATGTAACAAAATTCTTGTAGTCTAGTCGATCATGTGTATATGTGTATATGGATAATCATGCTAAGTTTTTTCTTGTTTGATTAGAAGGGAACATGTATTAGACGATTAGAATGTAATACATTGGATAAAAATGTCCCAATTAAGCACTGTGTGCGAGTGATTTAGACCAGCAGCGTTTTCCCAGGCAAGTAAAAGAGAATGGGCTAGTAGACCTAAGTCAAAATCAGTCTTGAATTGGCAATTTTTCTTGGAATTCCTGTTAATAATGAGTGATGGTATGTTTGCTCACCTAACTGTCTAATTTCTATTCTAGCACTCGATGCATCTGTTTGGCAAAGAGTAAAAATGAAGAAGTTGCATGTCGTCTGGATTTAGATTCCGTGGTGTACTCAAGGACACTCACAACATTCTGGGATACCATGTCATTGAATGCATCAAAAATATGTTACACGTGCATGGTACGGAACTTTCGATGATATAGTAGTATGCGAAATTAGTATATCTCAGCACTATAAATAGGGAGATTTTCCATTACATCGTTCCTAGATTTAAAAAATTGCTACAATGTCTCTTCTTTCTTCTTCATCTTCTTCTCCTGATCCGTCCTCAACTCAATCACAAGCTTCCGAACACTTTCAGTACCAACCAACTATTTGGGATAAGCATTTTGATGAATCACCTAAGACTAACAACTTGGTGATCGCTGAGTTCCCTTTTCACTTAAGCACATATCGTTATATCAACATCTTTTATATATGACTATGCTGATTACTTCTACTTTTGCTATGCAGTGCCAAACAGATATGGAATTACAGGTGAAGAAGATAGAAAAACAAGTGAGAGATATGCTTATTACGAAGGTAGTTAAACCACTGTCCAAGCTTGAGTTGATTGATCTCATTCAACGTCTCGGAATGAGTTACCAGTTTGAGGAAGACATTCATAAAATCCTGGAGAACATGTACCATGACGATGCCCAGAAGATAAAAGGCAACTTATATGCAACTTCTCTCAGGTTTAGGCTTCTTAGGCAGTATGGTTTTCATGAATCCCAAGGTAAACATAACATCCCCAGGCACTTTGCTGGCTGTTCAATTTCAGTCAAAGTTTTTGTTGCCGTTACTTTTAGTTAATGACAATTTTATCTTGCAAGTGGCAGATGTTTTTGATGAATTCAGAGACACCAAAGGTGGGTTCACGGAATCAATTACTGGTGATGTTAAGGGAATGCTGAGTTTATTTGAAGCCGCACATCTTCTTTCAAAAGGGGAAAACATCCTCAGTGAAGCCATTCTATTCACAAGAAGACATCTACTAAACAGTAACGTTGACATTAACCTTGCCAAACAAATCCGTCGCTCCTTGGAGACTCCGCTTCACTGGAGGGTTCTAAGATCAGACGCTAGGTTTTTCATTGAGGCATCCGAGTCTCAAAAAGATGTGAATCCGCTTCTTCTTGGATTGGCAAAATTGAATTTCAACATTGTGCAGGCTCAACATGAGGGAGAACTCAGGCACATATCAAGGTGAGTCATGTCTATTTTGTACAATTTGGTGCATATGTGGTCCATTAATTGCAATGTTCTTAATGTAGTACTTGTGGTACCTACTATGTCATTCTTCTTCAGGTGGTGGAATAACATGGGGATCGCAGAGAAGTTGAATTTCGCTAGAGACCGGATAGTTGAGTGCTTCCTATCAAGTATTGGGTTTTGTTGGGAGCCAAGATATGAACGATGCAGAGAGTGGCTCACCAAAATCTTAAGCTTTGCTCTAGTAATCGATGACATCTATGATGTTTATGGATCCTTGGAAGAACTTGAATTATTCACGGACGCTATAGAAAGGTAACACCGTATGTGTGTACTCAAAATTCTCAACTAGGCAATTTGATGCTAAAATTCAAATTTCCGTTTCAAGGTGGGATTGCAAACGCATGGAAAAACTGCCAGATTACATGAAGATATGTTTCTTTGCCCTCTACAACACCGTCAATGAAATGGCTTTCGAGATACTTAGTAGTGAACAACAATTTGACATCTTACCACACATAACCAAATCGGTAAATGCATGTATATATATATTGATTGTTTCTTTTCCCTTTTTTTGAACTGTTTTAACTTTTTTTAGAGAATGTGGCAGTAATTAGCTTTGTTCATTCTGTTTAGTTGGCCAACTCGGTGAGGGCGATGTTGACAGAAGCGAAATGGTGCAACGAGGGGTATATACCAACTTTTAAGGAGTATCAGCACAATGGCTCGGTTTCATCTGTTGGATATGTGTTTCTGGTGACTGCATTTTTCGCGACAAATCAAAATATTAACGATGGTGTATTGCATGCCTTCCAAAACAATCATTCTCTTCTCTATTCTGCATGTCTGTTGTGTCGACTTTCCAATGATCTCGCAACCTCATCGGTAAATCCTTAAAGACTTCGATAAAAAAGAATAAAATCAAGAATTTTTGTTACCATAAATCTTAATGAACTGACTGAAGCTGTTTTTGCTCAATCATGGAAATAGGCGGAGATAAAAAGAGGTGAAGTTGCATCATCTATATACTGTTATATGCAAGAAACAAACGTCTCAGAAATGGATGCCCGTGAACATGTAAAAGGCTTAATCATGGAGACATGGAAAGAGATGAACTGGTTCCTGTGTGACTCTTCTCCATTTGATCGTTCATTCGTCAACCTGGTGCTAAATTTTTCAAGAGCATCTTTGTTTATGTACCAATACGGAGACGGGCTTGGAGCAGAACATTCAAAGAGCGTAGAGCATGTTTTGTCTCTGATAGTTAACCCAATTCCCATCGATGATCCTACCCAGAAACAATCTTCTTAAATCCTGTGTAATATTAGAACGTTTTTATTTCATGTGCGTGTGCACTAATAAATCTAGAGTTGCAAAGAAAGAGTAACTGTATGTAAAATTCTGTAACCAGATGGTTAATGATTTAAGATATGTAAAATTACGTTAACTGTTTGGTATGGCATGCCATTACTAGGTAAGCCTTCACTGGGAAAATTCGCAGCCATTAACTGAATCTTGCAAGCGTAATAGCTCTTTCTACTGCACCATAATACAAGTGACTCTATCGTTCTTCACATAAATATACCACACTAGATAACCGTTGCCACGGTGAGAGGCCGACAATGAAATTGACCCGCCCGAAATACGAATCCTAGCCATTAGTTCACATTTGTCGAACATTCGTAATCGTCACATTTTTCTTTATGGTTAAAAGGAAATGGTTGAACCTTTGTTCCAATACAATTTATTGGATATGTGTATATATGTTAAGGGGGCAGTATCGGATGACGTTGTTCAAATGACAATGTTCTAACAATCTTCCAAAGCCAATGGATATGGCAACTTTAACTGGCTGAGATTTAATGTAAAACAAACGGGTTTATTGATGGATTTATGACCTGGTTCGATACTTAGAAACCAAACCATCCATAAATTCGAACCATATCCATATGACACTTGTTCCTAGCCCAACTTATGCATGTGAAGTAGGTGTAATCCAAAACAAAAGGGCATCTAAGTAAACTTTCCGTGCTACACGATTTTATCAAGATTCACAATCATTAATCCATTTTTATTTTTTAAATATTCACAATCATCCCTCCTTCTTCCCTAAATACTTCTCAAAATTTTCATTCTCCATTTAACTCATCAGTCATAACAGATTTCAATTCTCTCCCACAGTTACAATTTTATTTGTCTTCCTGATCTTATCCAATCCTATATAAATTGCCTTCTCTTAGTTAACAAGTTAAATCTCTATAAATCCCATTTCGTATTCTCCCGAAGGTCTCTCAATTATCTCCCCCTTTTTAATGCAAACAACAAAATTTAACAACATTCAGGCTTCGTAGCCGTTTGTTTCGTCACCTTCAAACCGCAACCGTTAGATTTCAAGGAATCTCGAAAAAGATTCCCCGTCACACCTTAATTCAACCGTGGCACCGAAAGTACCCAAAAATACCCCTACGCCTTTTTAAACGATTTGCATACACCTTCGTAATAACGAAAATCTGTTAAGGGTACTTATGTAAAATAAAAATACGGTCCAAAAAAGACTCTTACAGAGGTGCCAGGGTCGAAACTGGCCGCCTCTTTTTTGTCTATTTTTTCTCTTCTTCTTTTCTTCCTTTTCTCGACTCTTCTTTTCTTCCTCTTTCCGGCACAGCATAATAAGCACCAAAGTTGCTAGCTATAATCACCACACATACAAACTCAGTAGTAACCACATTACATTTTGATTCTTAACACCTTGCACCTCAGGTTAGTTACACAAAATGCTAACATGCTTTCAAAATTTGATTTGCCATCACTATATATCACTAATATTTGAATCTCAAATGTGTTAGAGATCAATCAAAAAACAAACATTGCTCTGTCTCTACCCAATTCAATAGATTCAAAATCATATTTCATCATTGATTTCAAACTTTATAGATTGATCAATAATATACAGAATTAAAGTTAATGGAAACCCATGTACAAAAACATCTTTCCCATTTGAAATTATGGATGCTCAACGATAGTTAGTGATAAGAAGCAAACCAGAATAACATAGAAATTTGTGGTCGAAAGAAAAAAAAATTGTATAGTGCGTGCTCCCATCATCTGTCTCTAAGATAGACGGATTCTCCTTCTACTATCTGTTATCGCAATGGTTTTATAAAAGATAGGAAACCACATACCATACAGAGGAAAATAGGAGTTCTTTTTTAATTTGGTTTTGCCTAAGATAAGAATTGAGACCTCGAATCAGAAAGACAGGTAAACGAGAAGATAGAAAGGCCCGAAAATAAGTAACACGTGCCGAACATGTAAACAAAAGAAAACAACACCTGTCTATGACTCAATCGACTGGGGAATAATTTATTTGCTTAGTGTTTGAGTCATTACGAGAAAATTATTCCTATAACCCTACAAATAAAACATGTTATCTTTTTGACCCTAGGGTCAAAATAATAATATAGCAAATTATCCGGATGACCCTCCTAAAATATCCAAATATAAGATTACCAAGATACCCTTTCTGAGTTAAAATATATATAAACCAAACGGTTTTTATTTTTTTAAAAACAGAAATAAAAACACATTTTCTCTCTCCTCGAATTTTTTTCAAAATTAAATATCTCACAAACTATAATTCAGAGTTTAGCAAATTTTACATATTCCGAAAGCTCTCGACGAGATCTACAAAACGAGTACCATTGTCGATATGTTTCGAAGGTTTTTTTTTTCACGCTATTGATTGAACTTCATTTTCAAAAATGAAGTCTGTTTTGGAATTCATCTCAAAGTAAAGTCATGTTTTGAATGAAGACTTAATTCATACTAATGAAGATTTAATTTTTAGTAATGATGGTTTGAACGAAGACTTAATTCTTACAAATATAGACTTAATTCTTAGTAATGAAGGTTTGAATGAAGACTTAATTCTTAGTAACGATGGTTTGAATGAAAACTTAATTCTTACTAATGGAGACTTAATTCCCAGTAATGAAGGTTTGCTTGAATACTCAATTCTTACTAATGGAGACTTAATTCTTAGTAATGAAGACTTAATTCTTAGTGATGATGGTTTGAATGAAGACTTAATTCTTAATAATGAGGAGTTACTCTTAGTAATGATGGTTTTAGTTAAGACTTAATTCCTAGTAATGAGGACTTAATTCTTAGTAATGATGGTTTGAATGAAGATTTAATTTTTGTTAATGAAGACTTAATTCTTAGGCATGATGTATGAATGAAGACTTACTTCTTAGTAATGAAGACTTAATTCTTAGTGATGATGGTTTGAATGAAGACTTAATTCTTAGTAATGAGGACTTAATTTTTAATAATGATGGTTTGAATAAAGACTTAATTCTTACTAATGAAGACTTAATTCTTAGTAATGAAGTGTGTGTCTGTTTTATGTAGGCAACAAAAATCCATGTGCACCACCAAATTTTGGTGTCCAGTTGCCAACTTGAGCACATTTTATGCGTTCGGTTGCCAAGTGGACATCATATTAATAAATGTCATTGTAACCTTTCGATCATTTTAACATATACGAATAAGTGAACCTAGCGTGAGTCGAACACGCATCTTCTGACATGGAGTCAGTCGTGCTGCCATTGCACCACAGATTCATTTTGAGGGTATTAGCATATTAAAATCCTAAGCAATGCCTTGTACAAATAGAAATATTGAAAGAGACACCTAATCTCCAGTTAAACCACTCACTACATATTGGTTAATAATTCATAAGTTTCAAGTTAATAAAAACATCATAAGTTCATAATTTCCCCTATCGTTCAGGCATTTGCGATCAGAAGGAGCCTACATGCTCCAGACACAACAGACTATAAAAGATACGGAACTACGTGAAAAAAATGTATATCAGCCCAAATATTACTAATGAAAGACAGTCTTACTTCTAACGCTGAGCAACCATAGAGTAATTCCTCCAGATCAGAACTCCAGATATTTCGCCCTCTTTTCTCAGCTACATTACAATCTGCTCTTGGTGGAGCCGAGGAGGACGCATAAATCATTTGAACTAACAAATTCCCCCTAAATTCAATGACCAAGTCAAAAGTCTTGTACTTACGCGCAATGTAGTAAGAAATCATAGCTCGAAGCTGAAAATCAAGCTTCAAATTCACTTTGTGTCCATCACAAACACATGTGAAAAAGAAATCTGCATGACTTAGAGAAAGCCAACAAGAACTAGCCAATGTTCTGAGCTCATCAATGGTAGATGGGGTTGTGACAGTATGTGAAAATTTTAAATTGCAGAAACAAAGAATTGCAATAATATCATCACCCATATTCACTCTCCCCTGAGGAAAAAAAAACATGAATTAAAAGTCACATTCATACACACTGCATTACTAACCATTAAGTCTGCACAATTACAACAAAAGCTGGCAAAAAGGAGCAATACACATTACGATTAACTCTATGCACCTAATTCCTAGCAATTAAGTCTGCACAATTACAACAAAAAAGCTGGCAAAAAGGAGTAATACACATTACGATTAACTCTGTACACCTAATTCCTAACAATTAAGTCTGCACAATTAAAAGGAACCATCGTGTAGAACGGTGGATTCCTACCGACCTCCCAATAGGGAGGTCACGGGTTCAAACCCTGGACGAGTCAAAAAAAAAAAAAAAAAAAGTCTGCACAATTACAACAAAAGCTGGCAAAAAGTAGTAATACACATTACGATTAATGGAGACTTAATTTTTAGTAATGAAGGTTTACTTGAAGACTCAATTCTTACTAATGGAGACTTAATTCTTAGTAATGATGGTTTCAATGAAGACTTAATTCTTACTAATATAGACTTAATTCTATATAATGAAGGTTTAAATGAAGACTTAATCCCTAGACTTAATGGAGACTTAATTCTTAGTAATGAAGGTTTACTTGAAGACTCAATTATTACTAATGGAGACTTAATTCTTAGCAATGAAGGTTTGCTTGAAGACTCCATTCTTATTAATGGAGACTTAATTTTTACTAATTAAGACTTAATTCTTAGTATTGATGGTTTGAGTGAAGACTTAATTTCTACTAATGAAGACTTAATTCTTAGTAATGATGGTTTGAGTGAAGACTTACTTTCTACTAATGAAGACTTAATTCTTAGTAACGATGAAGACTTAGTTCTTAGTAATGAAGACTTAATTCTTAGTGATAATGGTTTGAATGAAGCCTTAATTCTTAGTAATGAGGACTTAATTCTTAATAATGATGGTTTGAACGAAGACTTAATTCTTACTAATGAAGACTTAATTCTTAGTAATGAAGTGTGTCTCTGTTTTATGTAGGCAACAAAAATCCGTGTACACCACCAAATTTTGGCGTCCAGTTGCCAACTTGGCCACATTTTATGTGTCCGGTTCAGAGATGTGCATCCTTGTATCTCTAATTTTACTTGGACATCGTAATGTATCAGCTCATGAACTTAGCTAATGTGGTTCTGAACATTACCTCACTAAGACCTTTAAACACTTACAGAATCTTCTCTTCCCTTTAAACCATCTCTCTGTTCAAATGCAAGTAAAACCTAAGACCTTTAAACACTCATAGTTTCTGAGAAATGCTACCAAAAGCAAGTAAAACCTTACACTAAATGACTGAGCATCTTCATGTTGTAATAGTTGGTTATAAACAAAGAAATCAAATAAAATTAAAGTAGTCCCGCAGATTGTCCATATGACTAATTGTGATTAGCTTCTACTTAATGTTGTACCACCCAGTCAATGGCAAATACATAAACTAGGGAAAACAAATGCAGGCAGAAGCAAAAAAAGACTTGACATCATCAAAGTAGAAACACGACGCAAGGTACATAAGCATACCTGAGCGGCAATTTTCTTCATCTGGACAACAATTTCTTGGGTTGCGGCCAATACCAAAACAATTGGACCATCACCAGGAGCTGAAAATGTAGACGTATTAAGTGTAAGTTCTAACCCAGTCAATAATAAGAGTAAATCCATCAACCAATGAATCAGCAATGATACCTAAAAAAGGTTGTGCATTAACATGGACTATTGCCTGCAGAAGATAGGAAAGCGTCTTTCCTGACCCTGTTTCCGCAATACTAATGAGAACACGACCCAACTTATAACTGAAAATCAGTACACAAACAGAACAAGAGACACATTCAGAACATATAACTGTCTCCACCGCGAAAGCAAAGAAATTCAACAGAACATGCACATAACCTAACAATTGCCACGGTATCAGCAAAGCCGTTCGAACAAACAGTTCATATTTGCTTCCAAAAACATATCCAATTATACAGTATAGTCTAGGTCAAGTTCGATTTTAATAACTACTATATCGATTACCCACATGATAGAAGTCCTGGGAATCATAAAAGATTTGTAGAATGCCAACCATCTGTGGAAATTGTTAACATTATACCATATCAAGTAAATGCGCACAATGAAGAAGCCATTGGATAAACGTTGAAGACTAGAGCAGTTGATGTTTTTTCAACGAAGAATGTTACTTCGTCAATGTGAATGCTATAGTAATACTATCAACAAATATAAATTACCATAATTTTAATTGCCATATTAAGGTGAATCCTATAAATGTAAATTGAACGATCAACAAAATGAAATCGAACACTACTACATAATCAATTATCACAGTCAAGCCCTATTGCACTTACATTTTCCTATTTCTTGTCATCCATTATATCACTGTTTCTGAAAACTGACCTGAAACCAACAAAATGAAACTAATACCATCAAATCTAGTAGTGAAATCATCAAATTAGATAACTAAAACGTAACTATCCATCTAGAACAGAACACATCTCAACAAAGCAAAGTACATAATCTAGAATGAAGACCGAAAACTGAAACCCTAAAAATTCATAACCGAAAATCAACAAAAAAAAACATGAAAAATCAGTTTGATTACGAAGTGAACAGAACATGAATCTCAATCTACTCGTTTTTGCTCAAAATCAAAGAAAGTAATTAAAACAAAAAGCGAAAGCAGATCAAAAATAAAAACAGAAACCAAAATTCCGTTATAAGATAGAAGGAGGTGTTAAATTAAAAAATAATAATACCTGAAACAAGATAATAATCCATTTACAGAATCGAAACATTCAATTAAGATCAAAATCTGGTAACTCCAAATCAAAATCGTTAATCATTCTCCCATTTTCATCTCTCGTTCTCTCTCTCTCGATCTAGTTTTTAGAACAAAACAAATGCAGAGGTTATTTTGGGTATTAATTTTGTTTTGTCGATGACATCATTAACCCATATTACTCAGTTGACCCTTCATATTACTCTTTTAACCTCTCAAATTTATTGGGCTCCGAATTTTTGAAGCCCAAGGTCAAATGAGTAAGGATGGACTGACAGGAGGGCTAAACACACAATTCCCACAGTCATTATTGTGATAGGCTGATTTTGGCGCTGCAGACCTTACTTGGGCGCTTCAAAGTAATAAAACTATCCAAAGGATAGTTATAAGGGATGTCCAAAAAAGTATGAAAAGTCTAAGATACCCTTACAGATTAATCCACCCCTAAATCTTAACTAATAACCCAAATTTTATAACCCTAATCCTAAAACAAAAACAAAAACAAAAACTAATAAACTTCTCTTCTCATTTCTCATTCTCTACTCGTTATCTTTTCCCTCTCCTTCTTCATTTTTCCCATTCCTTCGTTCCTCGTCTCGATTCATCGCCGATACGAAAAATTCATTGTCTCTAATCAGTCTAAAGACCCCAATATGCGTCTCATGTACTAATTCTGAACAAACCCCATGTTTTCAATCATGTTTTCATTGTTTTTTAGGTTAGAATCATCGATTTGGGGCTGTTTTTTTTTCGCACCAGTTGGTTTTACGGTTTGGATTTCATATGAAACCGAGGCGTAAACTAGTTTTTACGTCTTGTGATTCTTCATGAAGTAAGGCGTAAAAGATTTACGCCTTACAAACCAAGGCGTAAAAGATTTACGCCTTACAAACCAAGGCGTAAAAGATGCCTTAGTTTTGCCCTATAATGTTTTACGCCTACCAAACCAAGGCGTAAACATTTTGGAATGTGCTCACAAAAATGTGAACCGTAAACATCAAAACCAAACCGTAAAAAAAAAAAATGCAACCAAACCGTAAACCATTGAATTGGGGCGTAAAAAATGAATTGGGGCATCAAAACCAAACCGTAAAAAAAAAAAAAAATGCAACCAAACCGTAAACCATTGAATTGGGGCGTAAAAAATGAATTGGGGCATCAAAACCAAACCGTAAAAAAAAAAAAATGCAACCAAACCGTAAACCATTGAATTGGGGCGTAAAAAATGAATTGGGGCGTCAAAACCAAACCGTAAAAAAAAATGCAACCAAACCGTAAACCATTGAATTGGGGCGTAAAAAATGAATTGGGGCGTCAAAACCAAACCGTAAAAAAAAAATGCAACCATGCCGTAAACCATTGAATTGGGGCGTAAAAAATGAATTGGGGCGTAACAACATCAAAACCAAGGCGTAAAAACTGAATTTAACGCCCCAATTCATTTTTTTTATACCCCAATTCAATTTTTTACGCCCCAATTCAGTTTTCACTCCCCAATTCAGTTTTTACGCCTTGGTTTTGATTTTTACGGTTCACATTTTTGTGAGCACATTCCAAAATGTTTACGCCTTGGTTTGGTAGGCGTAAAACATTATAGGGCAAAACTAAGGCATCTTTTACGCCTTGGTTTGTAAGGCGTAAATCTTTTACGCCTTGGTTTGTAAGGCGTAAATCTTTTACGCCTTACTTCATGAAGAATCACAAGACGTAAAAACTAGTTTACGCCTCGGTTTCATATGAAATCCAAACCGTAAAACCAACTGGTGCGAAAAAAAAACAGCCCCAAATCGATGATTCTAACCTAAAAAAACAATGAAAACATGATTGAAAACATGGGGTTTGTTCAGAATTGTTTATGGTTTGAGGGAGATCCTAATTTGAGGGAAATCCTAATTTGAGGGAGATCAGAAGTGGTTATGGTTTATCGTCACTGGTAATTCAGAGAAGAAGAATGGGTTTTAGGGCTGCGATGGTGGTGGCGGAGCTATTATCAGGGGTGGTGGCGGGGTGGTGGTGGCGTTGGTAGTGAAGGAGGAGAAGAACATGGTTGTTTTCGTTAGCCTATTTTATAAGGGTAAAACTGTCACGTTTTATAAGGGGTTTTTGGTTTTGATTTAGGGTGACCCTATTTTGTCACCCTTTGAAGCGCCAAAGTAAGGTCTGCAGCGCCAAAATCAGCCCATTTATTGTGTCCCCCACGTGCTGTAGCACGTGCACCCGACTTGTCTCTGTAACTACTCTAAAGAGAGAAATGAAATTTGAGAAAGGTAGGTAAGACTCATTGAGTCACTGAGTTGGTGACCTAGCTGGAGGAAACGATGTGAAAACGACAGGGCGCGCTTAAGGTACGCCGGGGCAGAAATACTTTTTGTAATTGTTGGGTCGGGTATGGTTTTATGTTTATGGGTCTGGTTCGAATTTCAGCCTACCCATTTACCCGTCTTCTTTACCAAATAGCTGATCTGTTTTTGCTGATTGATTTGATCAACTCTGTTTTCTTTTCAAGATCAAATTACTTGTAATTAGACCCTAGAATAGATAAAATTAGTAAATGGGTAATGATCAGGTATATTTGATCAAATTATCAAAAATCTGAAAATTCTCATCATTCTTAATTTTAAATTATTGGATTTTAATCTTCGTTTTGTAGCAATTGAAACGAAAATTCTGATGATTACAACAGTATAGCGTGAATAAGATTGAAAGTTTAAAAAAAAAGATTGAGAATCGATCAAATTTTGATCAAATCAACAAAAAACTTGGATATGAAAAAATCGAACCATAAAAGTGTGACTGACAATATTCTTACAACCATCCTATAAAGGCCTCCTTACAGTCGGCCAATTATTACACAGCATTATAAAAGTTCTACGAGTACAATCTTATAGGAGTAATATACTGAAACTCATATACACCGAATCATCAATTCAGTTCGTCTAGTTTTCCATCGCGACCGTGCTTCTTTCTCCATTCCCATGGCTTTTCAGGATTTGGAGATGCCCATAATCCAACCTTAACAGCTCTGGCCTTCTTCTCCCACTAATGCGAAACATAGAGGTGTGTCACAAGAGGTACGTACAATGGACAATATATAGTTTTCAGAAAGAAAAAATTCGGATGACCTGCACTCACCTTTTTGAATTCACGGCGCTTGTCAAAGATGTAATAATGCCAGGCGAGCCCTTTCTTGAGCATTATTTCCTGCACGAAGGTAACGAATGAAAAGATGCAAAGAAAATGAAAAGGATGAAAATAAAAATGGGATTTTTAGAATGTTAATCCATGGGAACTGCTAGCGGTAGCCGCTAAGGCGGTTTCATGGTACCTGTGCAAATTTTCCATTGCAATAAACGTCTCCTACGTGTCGGCCATATTGATCCTCCCCGTAAACATGAACAGTCAAACAATTTCCTTGAACTAGCTGAGTAAATTCTTCCTTTGCCTCTTTTCCAAAGGGCTGTTTGTTCTCTGGTGCATCAATGCCCCTGATTATCCAATAATGTAATTAGAAAAACTTCAGTTTCATGCAACTAAAATTAGATAAGACCGTGTGTACCTCAATCGAATCCGATACTTTCTGGCAAGAATTTCCTCATTGTTTGGACCTTTATGGATTCTGTATGCAAAAAAACAGCAAAATTGGTTTCAGTGACTGTTATTGCTGAGGAAACAACATATTGGGATAAGCAAACCTGTAACCAGCATCCAAAATGGTCTTCAGAAGCGCATCAGCTTTCGGAAATTCCTTAGATGCACGTGCTTTCGATCGTTCTAACACTGCCTCTACTACATCCTTAGGCACACTGAGGGTGGCTTCTCTAGGGTCCGCAACGTCAACAAAAGCAGTTAAGCCGTCCCCATCGGCTACGCAGTACGCATCCACCTAGTAGTAATTTCCACTTGTGAAACCAAACTAACTTTGCATATTCAAGAGAATAGGAAATGAGCTAATCTTGCAAACATGTTAAAGAATAGTACTATTGTCTTACCCGAAATGTCTGTAATTCGAACTTCACTCCTTCAGGCCATGGAGGAGGATAGTTCACTACAGCAGGAATTTCAATGTGATGCTCATACAGAACCGGAAGACCATAGAATTTCAATAGACCCTTCGGCGAAAGCAAAAACAAAAACCCCTTAGCTATCATATGCATGAAAATTGAGTTGCAGATGCCTCTTTAAGAGACTGTTAAATTCACTAGGTGTTGCATATGGTACCTCTACATCGGCCTTTTGGTGTCGGTGCAAGGTCTGCATGACAAGCCTGGATGCTTGCTCAGGTGTTTCTGGTGGTGGTTTTGCACCTTTCCATGCCTTCAATAGTTTCTTGTACCTTGAACATTTTACACACAAATTTCAAATCACATTAAACTAGTATTGCTCAGTCAAATTTAAAGATCCCCAGGATTCTAAACCGGAAATTATGCTCCTGGTAAAAAGGGGCAGGTTAAGAGGATTTGGAGTAAGGCGTAGATAGTCCGGATTTTAATTCTTCTCATCATTTATGTTTTTTGTTACATGTTTTTCTTTAGTATTGTAATTGTTGGTTCATTCATCTTGTTAAAAAAAAAAAAAAAAAATAAAAAAAAAAAAAAAAAAACTGTGAGTATTATTGAATCAAACAAGTAGGAACAAAACAACAATACCATTTAGCTTGAGCTTTCTTTGATGATGTAACATGCTCACCAAGTAGCTCAGGGACCTTTTACAAAAAATCAAGAAATTGCATGTTGGTTAAAGTACTATGAAATGGAAGAGCACCAAGCTAAAATGAAGGTGTTGGGATTGGGATTTTACCTCACAAGTGTTGTCAAAGCGAAAAAGATCAAGAGCCAAAGCTGAAACAAGATTAGTAGGTTGGGAGACAGGATGAGGAGCGTGGTGATTTGGTGATGATGTATCAGAATAATCTTGCTCATCAGTTGTTGATGGCTGCTTGAAACAATTCCCATATATGATGATCCTAACAAGAGTGTTCCCAACTCCCTTGCGCAGACTTGACAA
>JAJJMA010324132.1:0-11254 GCA_023529015.1 Papaver nudicaule
TTTAGTTAGGATTGTATATATTTAAAGTGAGGGTTGTATTTAGTCATTATCTTCTGAAATTATATAGCCAAACTAACTTCTTGCTTTTTGACTTCTAAAAGTCAAAAAATTACTTCTAATTGACTATCCAAACAATTTAGATTGAAAACCATCTTTTAGTGAGTCCAAAAAGTTTATACTACCTACTGTCAAAGACTGAAACCTTCACTACTTGCAGACCAAGCAAAAAATGAAGAATGGTGATTAGTATAAATTTACAACACTAACTGTTGTAGATATTCTTAAGAAAGTGAGCTTGAAAATGGAGAGTAACGGAAATCATGTTCAAGTTGTTCCTTATCTAAGTCAAGGGCACATTAACCCAATGTTCCAATTCTCAAAGAGATTAATCTCAAAAGGTCTCAAAATCACCTTAGCCATAATAATCCATGTTGCTAAAACTATGGAAACTCAAATTGATGGTCCGGTACAAATCGAAATGATATCTGATGGTCATGACGAGGGAGGTATGATGCAAGCAAGTAGTGTCAGCACGAATCTTGAATGGTTCAAGGTTGTTGGCTCAAAGAGTCTAAAACAAATCCTCCAGACACAAAGAAGTTTAGGTAACCCAGTAAGGTATGTGGTTTATGATCTATTTCTTCCATGGGCATTAGATGTAACTAAGCAATTCAACCTACTTGGAGCAGCTTTTTACACTCAATCTTGTGTTGTTAGTAGTATCTGTGAGAACTGTAAGCTGTGCACCATAGTGCCCTTATATGTTTTAGTATTTTGCCTAGTAAATAAGTGAGTGTGTGTGTGATGTGTGTGAGAGTGAGTGGTGTTAATTGAGAGGGTTTTTACTTTTTCGTCTTCTTTTGTTACCTGACAATACTGTTGTAGTCTTGCTGCAACTGTTGTCGTCTGGTATGACCATCCCAACAACTTATGTTGGTGGTCTTTTTTTTCTTGTGTGCACCGCACTACTCTTGTCTCCCTTTGCCTCTGGCATTTTGTTTATAAGATTGTCATGCTCTGTTGTTTTGAATTATCAACTCTCAATACTATTGATCATTATCAAAAACCCTTAAGCTAAAGTTTCACGTGGTATCAGAGCTCTTGCAAAGAACTTTGATTTCTTCATCTCTGAGATCCATTGAACCTGCTGCAACACTATCATCTCTTGTTCAAAATACTCTAAAAACCATCTAAGAACACTTTCATCCCTACTATCAAAATAAGAATGGAAAACCCTTTTGCTCAAACTTCTTCTACTTCAATTAATCTCTTAAGCCAACCTTTACCCTTCCAAAACATATCAAACTTTGTATCTGTTAAACTTAAGGAAGATGGATCTAACTACTTGATCTGGAAAAACCAGTTTCAGTCTATAATCATCACTACTGATCTCTACTCAGTTTGTAGATGGATCTGCTGAAGCACCAACTGAGTTTATCACAGTTGATGAATTACGACGTCTAAATCCTGAGTATGTATATTGGAGAAAAATGGATAGATTTGTCATGTCTTGTATGAACTCAACTTTTGATGACTCTATCTCCAGAGGTGTTATTGGAAAAGTTTCAGCAAGGGAAATATGGATGTACCTTGAGAAAGGGTTCTTGCAGAAGTTCTCAGCTAAGAAATCCATGCTGCGAAATCAACTACACTCTCTTCCTCGAGGTAACAGTTCTATTTCATCTTACTTCAATGACTTGAAGAATATCACTGATAATCTAGGTGTTATTGGTCTTCAAATGGATGAATCTGATATTGCTATGTATGTATGCTTGGTTTGGGTCTTGAGTATCGTCAGTTTGTTATTTCCGCACAAAGTAGAGATTCAGAATATAATTTTCATGATTTAAAGTTCATATTATTTCATGAGAAATTCCTCAAGGATGAAAATGGTGATTGCGAGTCTATTCTGACTCAAAACTCTGCTTACTACACTAAGAACAATACAAATAGTTTTGGTTCATGTTCAAGTTCTGGTGGAATGGGTAATGATGATATAGGGAGATCTACATATACAGATTTCAGAAAAATCACTTGTCAAATTTGTAGAAAGATGGGTCATGCTGCTAATAGGTTTCACTTCAGATATGCAGCTCACAATCGAATATTACAAGCTCTGGAATGCATCAAATACAACCAACAAGGAGAACAATGCCTTTGTTGTGATGCTTGGAACGAATAAGTCTTATGTTACTAATCTTGTTGACATGACTACAAGGCCTAGGAGTAATATGATACAACCTGGTGTTGGTGGTTCTGCTTACAAAACATCTGTTACAGGTATTGAAGGCCTTGATACAGTTACTGTTAATGAACTATCTGTTAATGACTCAGTTTGGCTACCGGACTCAACTGCAGTAAGTCATATGATTAAGGATGAATAAATTCTCAAGAGATCTACTCATTATGATGGTTATAACTGTGTCATAGTTGGAAATGCTGAAAAGTTTCCTATATCATCATCTGGAAATGTTCTCTTGGATATGAAGTCAAGGATGTTTGAGCTTCAGAATGTGTTGTGTGTCCCTTCCTTGAAGCAGAATTTTCTTTCAGTTGCTGAATTTACAAAGGGAATCAAAGTAACAATTACTTTCTCAAAATCTGGATATGATATAAAATGTGCTCTAACTGGTCAGACGTTAGTGAAAGGTGATGTCAAAGACAACTTGTATCCAATTGAGTGTGCTATCTTCATGTTATCTCCAGAAGAAAGACATACCAGATAGAAAGCTGCTATGCAAGGGGAGCTAAACTCTTTTACAGAAAACAAGGAATGGACTCTCAATCCTCAAGGAAAAGACTGTGCTCACATCAAGTACAAATGGACATTGCAGCTGCCGTTGCAAGTTGAGAACATGGAGACAAACTCAAGTGCTGCTACAATGCCTGCCACTACATCAACCAGCTTCACTGCTTAGACTACTGGATGGCCTCTCTCAAAATATGCAGCTTCAAAGCTCGAATGACTCAAGCAGATATTTAGTCTCTCTGCTTGAAGGGGAGTGTGAGAACTATAAGCTGTGCACCAGAGTGCCCTTATCTGCTTTAGTATTTTTTCCAGTAAATAAGTGAGTGAGTGTGTGTGTGTGTGTGTGTGATGCGCGTGAGAGTGACTGGTGTTGAGAGGGTTTTTACTTTTCCGTCTTCTTTTGTTACCTGACAATACTGTTGTAGTCTTGCTGCAACTGTTGTCGTCTGGTATGACTATCCCAACAACTTATGTTGGTGGTCTTCCTTTGCTTGTGTACACCACACTACTCTTGTCTCCCTTTGCATCTTACATTTTCTTTATAAGCTTGTCATGCTCTCTTGTTTTGAATTATCAACTATCAATACTACATATCATTAATTAAAACCCCTTAAGCTAAAGTTTCACAGTATCTACTATAATGTACAAAATGGTGTCCTGAAAACTACGTTCTCTGCCGACCAAGTTATTTCAGTTCTAGGATTGCCGCCGTTGGATGTTTCAAATCTGCCATCTTTCACTTCCCATCTTGGACCTGACCCATCATTGTTGGGTGCTCTTTTGGGGCCTTATTGTAACACTAACAAAGCAAATTGGGTCCTATTTAATATATTTGACAAGTTAGAGGTTGAGGTAAGTAAAATTAATTTCAATGTACTTGGGAGTAACGATTGCACTTAAATAGTTCCATTTCTATTTTCTAGCCATATTATAGTACTTGATTTTGTAGGTAGTAAATTGGACGACTAAGGCATGGAAAGTTATGGCAATTAGACCAACTATTCCATCAATGTACTTAGACAAAAGGATTGACGTAAATTTTGGATTCGACATGTTTGTATCCAAAACAGCTTCATGCTTGAGCTGGCTTAACTCAAAGAAGAACCATTATGTTATCTATGTATCTTTCTGTAGCATTTCCGTGGTAAAACAAGAACAGACCGAAGAAATTGCATGGGCATTATTGGAGTTCAACTTCAATTTTTTGTGGGTAGTAAAAGAATCCGAATAAAACAAAGTCCCGGCTGAATTTTAGAGGAAATTTCAAAATCTGACAAAGGAAAAATGATAGTTAGTGCACGCAGTTAGAAGTTTTGTCCCACCCTGCAGTGCGGTGTTTTGCGACCCATTGTGGGTGGAATTCAGTATTGGAGACGTTGAATATCGGCGTACCAATGATTGGGTTTCCACAATGGATTGATCAACCAACAAATGCAAAATGCATTAAGGCTTTATGGAAAATGGGAATCAGACCTAAAGTTGATGAAACTAAGATTTCTGGGAAGAGGCAGATAGTATCATGTGTAAGAGAAATTATGAAAGAAGATAAATGGGATGCAATGAAGAAGAACACAAGTAAATAGAAGAAATTATCTATAGAGGCAGTAAGTAAAGGTGGTAGATATGATAAGAATATCGATGAATTTGTTGCAAAAGTTAAAGAATTTGTAGCATGACCATAATGATACTACTACGAATGCAACCAGCGAGCTTCCGATCCTACACAAAAGTCCTACATTATACTTGTGATTTTTATTTTTTTTTGCAATTCATTATGACCAACATTTTTTTTTTTTTGGTAACAAACCTTAGATTACTGAATTGAAAGTAAAACAAGGAGGAGAATCGACAAAAGAGAAGTGTGCAATTGCAGTTAGGCTATGAGCCAGTACAATTGCCGCCTTGTTTGTCTCCTTGGTGATTAAACTTAAAGTTAAGTGCTTTGAATGCGCAAAAGATAATAGTATAACTTTGTTGGTATTCATCCTAAGAGATTTAGCTTCACAATGTGCTCTCTTTTATTCGTCTGTCTCGATTCTAATCATAGTATTGTTGTTGCATTCTGTATGGAGCGTTGTTGATTAAGTTTTAGTTCCCCAATGAGTTACATCATTGACAGCCATCACCTCTCCTTCTACTTTACTCTACGCTTTTGTCTCGCTTACTCTGACTTCCCTGCAAATATTGCCAATATCATTTCTTAGAATCATATTCATAGCACAATAAGAGAGTTTTTTTTAAAGTTTTTAAATGGTGTCGCAGGTATGTCTTGGTAACTCTTCGGTTATCGTCTTCTTCTGTGGGTTGTGGAAAGAGCATGTAATGATCTTAATAGTAATAAAAGGTTTTCTGGTGGCGTTGGCCGTGGAGTAGCCTGCAAAGGGGAACCACATATATGTTGTGTTGTGGTTTTGCTTGTTTATCTTTTGTTCTTATTATTTTTCTGCACGTTTGGTTCCAACCACCAATAGCCCTTGTGGTCTTGTATTCCACTGCACTCAGGGTGCCCATTTCCCCAATAATATTAAACTGGAAAGTTATACCCATCAGTTTCTTTACAATGTAACCATCGTTCTAAACCTAAAAAAAAAAATCAGCTTCTCTACCACCACAAACACAACACCAGCAACATTTCTCCATCGTCTTCACACCACAAACACTAACACAACTGTCGACAATATCATCTTCGTCTTCTCCACCATCATCGTCAACACTAACACCACCATCAACAACATTATTTTCTTCATATCCACCACCATCAAAGTCATCTTCTTCTTCTTCTTCTTCTCCACCACCATCTTCTACAACAAATAGGAAGATAACAAGACCCTAACCTGAGAGAAACCCAATAATTGCAAGAGAAGCTCGTCCTTCTTCAGCTGAACCTTTTTACTCTTTGTACTTTGATTCACCTGATTTCATCATTTTTAGGAATTAACAACTGAAAGTTGGTATATAGAGTTTTTTTTTTATTTCTTTTTTAATTAACTCATACTAATATAATAAAGATACCATAAGTTGTTTCGGATGATTGATTACATTGATTAATTGTGAGATCCATGATGATCAGAATATCAATCTTAGCAGAACAACTTTCAAAACTCCCAATCCTAGCTAGAAAATAAAGTCGACTGAAATAAAACCTAGAGGAAATACTACGTATGACTCAGATTCCATACACCCCGATTAACCAAATTAACCAAAACCTTACCACCAAGGTAACAAAATCATAAACAACAGAAAATAAACAGCAGAAATAAAAACTACCACATCATTTCTAAATACCATCTGAAAAAGGATTCTCATCGTTAAGTTCCTCCTCTGGACGGAGGAAGAGGGAACCAAGAACTTCTAAGTCATCTCTCTCAACAGAGCCAAAGAAGTACTATAACACACCTGGACGAACATTTAAGAAGATCAATCCAAACCCGTGTAGGATTTGTCCAAATCCTATAGAGAAAACGCCAGCACCTTGCCAAAGAGGATAGATACCTCTCACATCCATTAAAAACTTGAGCATTACCACTTCCATACCCTCCAAGACAGTTGATGCTTCTAGAGTTGCGTCAATGTTGTTGTAAATATTAACGAACTCCGATATCCCACTAATAACCAGTTTAACACCAACCAATACATATTGATAGTGACGAGCAGACACCCTTAACTGACCAGCAACAGCTTGTATACCCTACAAAATTTCACGAATCCCTTGACGAACTTGACTACTGCCTCGTACACCAGCATCTTCTCTACGAACAGTAAGCCTCCTTTCAAGGAATTCAGAAAAGGATTGAGAGCAGATTAGATACACTGTATTCATCGATGTCAGGAGTTGTCTCAAGCTTAGGAAAGAAGAGCTCATGTTCAGCTGCAGATACGTGTAACGATGTAGACAGACGCCCAGATTACACATCAGCTTGAGAAGCTTGAAAGCCTAACACCTGAGGATTTATTAGCTCAACATCAGAAGTTTCATATTTCTCAACCTCATGATCAATGTTTTACTCATACTGAGAAACCTAAGACCCTAACATAGCTAACCCCTTGGCAGATTTTTCCATTGTACTCATAGAACAAGAAGAAGTAGGAATTTTCTTCATTCTCTCTCTCTCAGTCTCTCACATAATATTTGGTCAAATATTTAAGGCGGTTTATGGAACTTGGTTGACACTCTATTCATCAAGAATATGTGAGGTACCCACTTTTGGTCAAATATTTAAGGCGGTTAATGGAAAGTTGGTATATAGATCCAAAGTCCAACTACGAATCCAAGTAGATATTTTTAAGTTTGATCAACCTCAAATTGTCTCCATGAAAGTGATTTAACTATTTTTGTAGTTGGTAAAATCCCCATAGTAGTGATTTTACCAATACACCCATAATTAACCGTTAAAAGCATATCATAATACTTATTATTCAAGAGTAAGTCGCCCTAAAAGCATAAAGTGATACTTAGACAGAAACACAGAGTAGATTAGCTAAGTAGAATAAGAACAAGACGCCGATGAAAAGTAAAGCAACATCCCTCAAGTACAAATACATATTAACTCAAGTCTCTTATTAATTCTCACCTTGATAATAGTAATCACTCTACAAAATTAAGATCTTCACTAGTATTTGAGCTCTTGAGAGTAAGAAGGAGTTATTTCTCTCTCAAAAGATCAACCTTAGAGTTCACTTTTCCAACCCCTCTCTCAGTTGTGATACATGGCCTTTTATAGGCGCTTTACAAAATGGATTATAGCTAATACAGACAACTATGACTCTGACAATATTTGTCCACACCCGTCAATCTTTGATACCGCCGCCATCTTTTGATTCTTCAGCGCCCCTCGCCTAGGACTGGATAAGAACAACGACTCATATCCCACTGAGTCAACGAGTCAACCCTGACAATCCGACCGTTCTGATCCTCATTAAATGCTCAACCACATTTTTAGCCTTTGTCGGTGACGTGCCTACTTCCGCCAGGCTTGGCACACTTTTCCGCTCTTCTCATAATATACGCTGATACATCCTTCCTCTGCTGGGCGCCTATCTTCTTTTATGTTTTGTCCGCTGAGTGATACCGTTTTATAGTCCTGAGGTAGCCTTCTTACATGGCGTCACTTCTTGGGTGCCCTTGATGGATAAAGACATTTTCTACACTTACATTTTGCCTCTTTCATCTTCAAGATCTTTTAGTCGCCGAAGATGAAAACCCCCTTTCCGCTGAAAATGCCAGCGCATCCTTATTAGTAGCTAGATTTTCTCCACATACGGCTGCATGCCGCGAATCTAGGGTACGCTTTGTGACCTGCAATTTGCTCAGCCGGTTGATGTCTTTCCCTTATAAATATCTCGTCTTCTCCATTTCAACCCTAATTCTTCTTCTCAAAATTTTTCTCCACTCTCTCTTCGTCAGAGCTCTGCAACCAAAACCCTAACTGCCGTCAACCGCCGTTGCACCGTCGAACAACCACCGCTTTCAGCCTCTTTTCAGCCTTTTTTCGCTAGATTCACCACCCCAAGTTATTATTTTGCCTTTTCCACCACTCAAATCTTCCCTATTCCTGTTTTTTTTCACTTTCCTGTGAGTTTTCACCTCTGCAACTCCCTTTTTCCGGCTATTTTTATATTTTCCGATCTTCCCTATTCCTGCATTGGCGTCAGACTCTACTTATGAACCTGCCTCTTCAACTCACACGCACGAGTCTGATCGTGAAGAATCGTCACAGACGCCGTCCCCAAAGAAGGGTAAGAAGAAATGTTCCTGGGGTGACTGGGATAAATTTTGCTCGAAGCATCATGTTGATAACAAGACATTCAAGCTCACACCTCTTGACGACATCACTTCTACCCAAGATCCGCTGCTCCTTGACCACATCTGCCAAGAAGGCCAGGATGATAATAATCTTGTCATTTCCATTGGTCAGATTAAAGCCGGGTACAAATTTCCTTTGTATGATCCCGCCGATCTCATTCTTCTTGAGATGCTGGTCTACATCAATAAGAATCCCGCTCAACTTTCCAGTAACACCATTCGCATAATGTATGAATGGATTGCCCGCCAGCATGGTACCACCAACTACCCAAATATTACTAGGAATCCATTATTCACCAAAAAAGAGTTGTACACCATAGAAAATTTCAAGAAGCAATATGAAGTTGAGCATAGCGATAGAGCCGGTGAATCTTGGGCTTATCGTATCGTGTCAAAGAGAGGTTATGACGGCGATAAGAAGTTTCTAAGGGACGTTGATAAAGAGGCTTCTACCTCCGCCAATCCCACTGTCCGTCACAAGTCTAAGAACCACTGGAGTGACCTTCCCTGTAAGGTTGAAGGACCCTGGCTGAAAGGTTGGGAAGTTGAAAAGAAAACTATCATCCGAAAAGATTTTCTTCCCCAGCATTCTGATTTTGCTAACCATGAATTCTGAAAGACCCGTTGGACAGAGGAAAATCAGTACATCAAGAAAAACGGCAAGTTCGTTGTCGGCGATACCGGTCATTGGATGAAGAAACCTGAGTTTCGGAAGAAAGACGCCAAGGAAAGCAAAGGCCAAAAACGAAAAGGGAAAGGTGGAGACGATGTTGAGGTAACAAACACTTTGATTATGTCTTTGAAATAGATGTAAATATTTGCCTCTGTTTGTTAGCGGAACTAAAGATGACAGCTTTTTCTTTTCTTAGCCACCTCCAAAGAAGACCAAGCAAAGTAAGGAGCAAGAGGTCCTTGCGCAGCTAAAAGGTCAACTGAGTACTCTTCCTGGTATGACGTACGCTGATCTGAGAAGGACGCCAACCCTAAATCTTCCTCTGCTACTAAAAAAGATGGAACTAAAAAGGATGGTACTTCCTCTAAGAACCAGGAGAAACCGCAAAAGCCCAAGAAGAACACTGTGGCTTCCAAGAAAAAGAATGATTTTGCTAATCCCAATGTCGTCGGTGACTCTACCCTTGAGAACCAATCTGTGAAAGCTACAGATCAAAATCAGTTTGTTGAGGTGGATAAGGAAGTTCCTACGACTTTTCAGGTTACCATTCCAGAGCAGACTACTGCTGAGATTGATGTAGGTGTTGCTAATGATTTAGTTAGTCAATGGCACTCTCCTATCCGCTCAAGTAACCAAGATGAGCAGTCCCCTGCCTCAGCCGTTAATGATGCCGTCCAACTGCTTCCTCAGCTTCTTTCCATGAACAATCTGTCTCAGGATTCTTCCCGTGGTGGTTCTACAGAAAACCAACTTCCGCCGAATAAACTGGCAGATTCTTTCTCAAAGTTAGTCGCTCAAGACGAAGGGGGTTCCAATACCCTTTATCTGGAATCTATGAGTAAACTAAGTACACTTGGGTTAGCTCTGAAACCTGTTGAGCTTACTGCCGATGTTTCTCATCTTTCCCCTTATGAACAGCTCTGCAGCGCCGTCTTGGTAAGCCATTGCCTCAGCCATATATTTTGTTATATTCGCCGGTATTTGTGGCTTTATGTGTTAATCTTTATTATTATTTAGGAATTCCAACGCAATCTTGGCAGTATTGCCTTGAGTGCCCAACTAAAGCAAGAAGCTGACCATCTGCATCAAGCAAAGGCCACAGTGAAGCAGCTGCTGACCCTGGAGAAGAAAGAATCTGACCGACTACGTCTGTATTACAATAAGGAGTCGAGAGAGCATAACTAACTCCAAGGTTAGCTATTTTCTCTAATTTTTCCAGAATAGTATTTTATTTCGCTGTTCTTTTTTCCCAATTTCTAGTCGTTGTCTATTATAAGGTCGCCAACAACATCATGGCGATCGGTTACAGTGGATCAATGTTGAAATTGACAAGCTGACTAGTGCTAATACTAAGCAGTGTAATCTATTACTCAATTTCGACCAAGATGTTAGGTGGTACCGCCGAGAGTTATGCCATGCCTCTGACCTTAATGTAAATCTTGATCACATTCTCAAAGCTTCACGAGCGGACGTGGAATGGATTAAGAGCGAGCGTGATAACTCTTCCAGCTTAGCAGAGTTGGAACCTAAATCTAAAGAGAAAGCTATTGTGGACCATATGAAAATGACCTCCCAACTAAAGGATAAAGAAGTCGTCGTTGCTCGCTTATCCTCTCAACTAGTTTGTAAAACCGCCGAAAGAGATACCGCTCGCGACGAAATTCAGCGCTATAAGGATTTCGCCCAACTTCATGGAGATCGTGTCAGGCAATTAAATGAAGAGAATAATATTCTTAGACTCAGGATCAAACAAGTTGTGGGTCCTTGTTCTGATCAGGAAGTTTTAAGTAAATTGGATCAAATTAATGTTGCCCAGGAGGGTATTCGTATGCATGTTAATGAACTAGAAGGTAGTTTTCCTAGGATTTTTGTCGCTGCCTACTAACTCTCCAAGTTGCCTCTGCCTCTGTTCTAATTTCTTTTCATTTGGTTTCTGAGAAACACAAGGAACTTGAATCCCAGTTAAAAGAGCAGTCTACCGTTGTCAAAGTGAAAAAGAAGGGGTACCGAAATACTAACAACTTTTCGT
>JAJJMA010324145.1:0-16261 GCA_023529015.1 Papaver nudicaule
AATATCTCCTAGGAGAGAGGGGATCTTCTTCTTTTGCTTTTCTCTCTGTAGTCTCTACCTTCTTCTTCTCTACTCATCTTCTTCCCCAAAAACCAGATCTAGATCTAGAGCTAGAACTCCTCTCTAATGGAGATCCATGTAATCACCACGTTGAAATACATACAATCTTTATACACTTAACCTTTAATTACTATTCTGCTGTCTTCGGTATCGTTCTTATGGTCCTCGCACCATTGAATCTCGTTTGATATTACTGTATGTATGAGTAGATCTGATGGATATGGAGTCTTATGAACCTATGCAGATTTTCTACTCGTACAGTACGACTGATTGTCGTGACCAACATGATGTAGTGTCTCCTGGACACAAGTATAGGAGTGGCCTTGGTCTTTGACCGAGGCCATAAGTGCTTGATAGCGTTTTAGCACTAGTTAAGATGCGCCTTTGGCGCTGGTGATGGTGGCGCCATGATTCATGGCGCCACGATCTTGGCCTTTAGCCAAGGCCAAATTAAAGATGCGCCTGTGGCGCTGGTGATGGTGGCGCTATGATTCATGGCGCCACGGCCTTGGCCTTTGGCCAAGGCCAGTTTATGACGCGTCTCTGGCGCGAGTTATGGTGGCGTCATGACTCATGGTGCCACGGCCTTGGCCTTTGGCCAAGGCCATCCTGTTTGCGGCCATGCTCTTTGTAGGTTTGTGGCGTTTTACGCCATGGCCTTGGCTTCTTGGCCAATGCTGGTCTTTGTGAATCCATGGTGGCTCATGGCTTGTGGTGCCATGCTATGTGGCATTTATGGTTTCGGCGTCTGGCCAAGGTCGACTTTGGGGCAGCCTGTGCCTTAGTCGCGATGTGAGTGCCTGTGCTACAACACATCTGAGGTCATGGCATGTTTATCCATGGTATGCTAGACCTTCCTGAACTTGGGATTAGGTCTGCTTAGGCCTATTTAGGCTGGTGTATGCTTCTCAGAGAGCTCTGGACCGGACTGGAGCTCCAATATTCCTGAGGTTTGCACCGAGACTCGTATGTTGAGTCGTATTTAAGAGGAAATCCATGAGGACACGTCTTTGTTGATTCTTCACCGTGTACCATCAAGCGAGGTCTGGCTCTGAGCTGATCAATGGGTTTAATATGTTGGTGAGATCATTAGTACTGCCCTATGATATTACCCTCCCCACCGGAGTTATAAGAGAAAGCTCATAGAGAGTTTGTTCGGCTCATGGAATGGGTTGCATTCTGAGCTATAGAGATGAGCCTGAATAGGCGATTGCCTTGAATAAGACATGGTTTCGAGAGTGTTTTGACAATCTTGTCCCTCTTTCATTTTTCACCATCTACAGAAAGTCCCCTGGTTAGTGTGGAACAGAAATGTTTCATGCTAAGCACTCAGATGGTGATGACAATGGTCTGAGGTTTTCCACTTAATACTAGCACAGGGTCTCATGGAATGGATTAAAAGCAAATTCATATGTAAGTACGTATATGTTGCTAAAATAGGTTTTTCGGTTAACGGGACAATGGTGTTCCCGAGGCTTGGGCGTTCTAGGTGTAGCCCCTACAGGCCTCGCAGGCCTATCCTCTGGTCGATTCTCGGCTCTACTTGACTAAGGAACTATTAGGGTTTCTAAACCCATATGGATGCGAGATCACGCTTTCGTGTTGTCGCTGGTGTTATTCATTCATTAAGTTATTCGTGACGCCATAGGTCTCCTGGGCCACGACCTTTGTGGCTCCGCAAGCTCTTGCGGTGCCGTGGCTTTTCTGGAGAAGGGGACGCTACGCTTAGTGAGGTCCCCAGTGTCATGCATGTGAATACATACATAGGCTAGGTCTTAGCCAAGAAAATGAAGGGAGAGGTTTTACCCGTTTTAGCAGAGAGCTTTTCCTCCTTCTTGTCATGATCAAGTCCTTGTTTCTCCTTGATCATCTCCACCTAGAGAATGGTCATGCAATTAGCCAATTTCCTGAGCAGCGCCTTTGGTGCAAGCTTGGGTGGTGTACTTTCCAGCAACACGCGTCCATTGGTGTTCAGAGTTGAATTCGTAGTGTTGAGTGAGGTGGAGCGCTGATGCTTTACGAGACAATGACCAATCCAGTGTAACCGGCAGCACCGGTTGGTAGAGAGATACCGGGGAAGTCGCTTTTTCTTTGGTGTGGATCTGAGCGTCTTCCGTTTTTGGTGTAGAGCATGTGCCGTCCCGTCTCGGTATCCCCTCTACAGAGACTCGCCGTCTTTAATGTGTAGTGAAGTTCCAGGAGGATATCAGCGCTACGAGGTGTTTCTCCATGAGATGTGGCGCCATGAGGTGTGGCCCCATGGTCTTGGTAGCGTCGTGGATGCCGGTGCTACGAGCTTTGCACCATAGACTATTCGTTGTAAACTCCGTCAGTTCGCGTCTTGCGTGTCTCCTGATGTTTGCGCCATATATCTTGACTCACTGGTTGGATCACCACGAAATTTTCACACGTGGTAGTAGACATCCAGGGAAGTATTGTGTCCAAAAATCTCTTCGAGGCTCCTAGTAGATTTTCCGCAGTACTCGGCGTGGTCTTGTACATGATTCCTGATTGCGCGTCTCGCGTGTGCTGTAGTGTTTGTGTCGTATCTCCAAATCCCCTTGGTGGATTGGTACGAAATTTTAGTATGTGTTGGGAGACATATATAGAAAGATTGTGTCCGAAAATCTCTCCAAAATCCCTTGTGGATTTATCAAACCGGTGGTTTCTTCGCGACGGAAGTTGCTGGCGCAGGAAATTCTGACAGCTCTTCTTTTCTCCAATGTTCACGCCATATTTCTCAAACCACATGGAGTTATTGTATGAAATTTTACCACAAAGTTGTAGACATCAAAACGGAGTTTGTGTATAAATTTTACCCAAGGACTCCTCACGAGCTTTCCGCAGCAACTGTTTTGGTTTCGTATGTAAGTTCTGTCCACTTGCTTCGGTGCGCTGTAATGTTGGCGCCATATCTCTTGATCCACGGATTGGATCGCCACGAAAATTTTACACATAACATAATATACCTGATGGAAGATGTTGTCTAAAATTCACCTTCAGATCTTTTACTGATTTTCCGCGTTGCTCGCTTTCGTGAAGGTTGTCGTACAACGAATTTAGTACGTAGTCGTGAGCACGTCTTTGTTTGTCTCCAGAATAGGTTTACTCCATGGAGATCCAAGATAATTTCTCCACAATATGATTTACCGTACTTGGTTGGTATCTCTAACGCTGAGGTTGTGGGCGATAGTGTTGATTAGAGTTCTTCCCTTGAGTCTCCCTTCCTTCGAGAAATCTGTAGCGGGTAGTTCCATGCTGTATGGACATCTCTGGTCGAGTAGGCTCTTCCCATGATGATGAAGCGCTTTGGCAGAGACAAGGGAGCATCTGTTGTTCTTCACGTTTTCCTTTGGGTCGTGGCAGCCGGTATTGTTATCGGTACTTGGTGGGGTGAAGAGCGGCGGTGGCGAGGAGTCCCCAGCTATGTTTTCTGATATCTTATCAGCGCCTCTTGTTGAGTTCGCCTTCCCTCGTGCAGACACATGTGTATTGGCCTTTCGAAGACGAGGAGGCAGAGTGTTCTCTCTAGTTGTTGGGACTCATCGGGTCGGGGTAATCTGGTTGCTCCTTCCTTATTTAGGCGTCTGGTAGCTCCAGTACTTCGTCGAAGATGATGAGTCTGGGAATCTTGTATAGGCTTCAGTCCTCGTACTCCTCGCGGTTGTTGTTGCAGATCTGCATCTTGTGGTTGGGTCACATTCTTGATTGGGACCCTTTGAGTTGTATTGTGTTGATACCCTATTGTCTGGTTGTCGACGGGTCTCATGTTATCACGAGCTTCTTCAATCCTTACAGCTTGGATCCTTTCCTATCAAGACAGGGACGGCTGTGGTTGATCGTCTTGCGGCTTCGGAAGTTTGAAGTCTGAACTTCCTTCAACGAGGAGCATCCCATGAGAGAGGGGTCTTTTGGATAGGGAGGTTGGTGTGGACGAGAGAGAGATGCACCTCCTCCTCTTGGTTCTCCAAGGGGGTTTCTCTTGGTCGAGTAGCAGAGCTGAACTGTTGGACATGATCGTGTTCAGGCTTGTCTTGAGAGTCCAAAACTCTGGAGTTCCTGTGGAAGTCCCGTGTCTCGTCGTCATTCTTTTTCCTATGGTTGCAGCGCCGTGACTTGTGGCGCCATCACTCGTGGTATCCTAGATTGGGGCGTCGTGATTCGTGGCGCCGTGACTTGTGTTGTGATCCGCTTCGACCCATACGGTCACCTGAAGTTTTCAAAGTGAGCTTGAAGTCGTATGCTCTGGGTGTGTCACCTCTGTAGCTGGACTCTTCCTCTTACTCCCTTCAGTGATGGTACTCACGGAAGGCAAGTCGTCGTAGTATTGTTTGTTGATGAGGTTGATGTTGCCTTCGGCATTACAAGCCTCTTTGCTTCTTAGGGGTTTGGCCTTCTCCGGTAGCGTTGGTGCAGGCGAGGCAAGTCTCTTGCAGTTTCATGGAGGGCTCGGCAGACAAGGATCATTTCGCAGAGCTCCAATGCCGGGTAAGGTCGTCGTACTAAGTGCAGGTTCCGACTGTGGGGCTCCAGGATTTTCTGAGTCTCAGTAGTCGGTGGTGTCGATGCTCCTCCTTTGGGGAAGGGGGCCTTCTACACTCTGTGTGGGCACGTTAGTCAGTGCTGGTGAACTGGCGTCGTCTCCTCCTCTGGGTTCTGGAGTGGTATCTTCAAATCGTCCTTTGCGGCGTATCCGTGTTGTGGCTCTCTCCATGTTGAGGTTCTCCTTGAGTAGAGATCATCTCGTCATCCTGGACGGGGATCGCTGTGATGTTCGTATTAGTAGCAGATCTGGGAGTTCCTTTGGCTTGTGAACTTGTTGACGGTGTCGTGGTTAGCGTTTTGAGATGAGTCGAGACTTCAACTTGGGCCTTGATCCGTCTTTTCGGAAGATCGTCTCGACATTTGGCTGGTTCCTCCGAGGTTGGCGTCCTTGGCACTTCATCTTCCTTTAGGGTGGTAGCACATGTAACTGCGTTCTCCCCCGCCTTTCGTTTGAGGTTCAACAGTTCTGCATATTCTTTGAAGTCTGGGATGGTCTCTAAGACTTCGGGTGGCATGTCGTAGGGGATGAGTTCACCTTCTCCTCGGAGCTTGTCACGTACAATTCTAGTGATGGAGATTCTTATGGCTGTGCCGATGTCTACTGCCGGTTTTCAGGGTTTGTTCTCTCGAGTAGCTTTCCTCGTGGTGAGTCCCCGGTGACTCGGTGAATGTAGGCTATCAAATAAGAGAGGGGTGGACGAAGTACCTTCTTGATCGAGGGGGTCCTCATCAACTCCCCTAGGTTCTGCAGGCGCCTTGCTGCTCTTTTGTACAAAATGCTCCATGAACTCCAGAGGGAGCGTTTCCTGGTTGTTGTAGATCCATGGGCGTCCCAACATCATGTCGCTCTCGAGGGCTCCCTTAACAATGTGGAACTCCGCTATGGTTGGGATCGTGGCGATTTTAACGGGAAGGTCGATCCATCCGTAAGTCCGTATTTCAACTCCGTCAGGACCTTCGATGACGGCGGGGGTACGGACGGCTCTGCTTCGAGGGATGTCTGTGGCTCTGAGAGTCTTGACTGGAACGGTGTTCACCGGAGATCCTAGGTCGATGAGCGTCTTTGAGAATTCACCACCAGACACGTGGGTGGTCGTAAGGAGTCCCCAGCCTTGTCCTCGTGTTTTCGGCTCCTGTTTGGACATCGTCTGCTCATTGACTTCCTTCAAAGGTAGGCGTTTCCCTGATACTATCATGTTGAGTGCTGTGAACACGTCTTTTCACTGTGGTTTCGAGAGACAGAGAGTCTCGCATTATCTCCTCCACTCTCTCGTTCACCGGCTCCTCGGGGAAGGTGAACGCTTGTTTCGTAAGCGCAATTCCCCGGACTCCTCCTTGGCTTGGAAGATCTTGGGTTTTCTACCTCTTCAGCTATAAGAGGGCGTTGAGTCGAAGGGAGTCTGATTACCCCGTCCTGGATCCAAGTGCTTAGCAACTCTAGTACGTCTTCCATGGGAAACGGGTAGTTTGGTATCTCTGAATTGGCCTTCTGCCTCCGCATCTCCGGCTGTTGTGGTCCTCCCTGGTTCATGTTCTTGTTTGGGGGTCCCGGAGCTGAATTAGTGCGTTTTGGATGCGTACCTTCCGTGGCAGGGCCTTTCCTCCGTACTTCGTGCGGGTACGGTGTTCAATGTGGATAGGTAGCGCCACTTCTCTTTCTCGATTTCGTAGTAGCTTTTCCAAGTTGTTTGCCGTGAGGTTTGGTGGATCAATTCCTTCTTGTCGTTGTTGCAAGTCCCCTTCCGGTATCGCGCTTCGCGCCGTTGGGTCCTGCGCTTGGTGTTCAGCGAGGTATTCTCCCGCTTTTCTCTTTCGGTCGTTGTGCAAGCTTCTATTGTTCAGTGAGTTCTCCACGCTTTAGTAGTTGGGTCCTCTCCCTCAGCGTGGGTATTATAGAGGTGGACCTCGCTGCTGCCTCCTGGGTAAGGAAGAGGGGGTGTAGGCTCGAGGGGCTCCTCGGGTCGGTTGGTTGTCGCTCTTGTGGTGTGCGGCCATAGGCGACTTGTCCCTCGTTCGGGTGATGGTTCTTTCCAACAAAGCAGGTGCAGTGGTGACGGACCTCTTCGCAGCTTCATGGAGTTCAGAGAAGGTCTGGAAGCGGAGGTTCTCCAAGAGGGCTCGGTATACGGGAATCGTTCCGTTGATGCAAAGCTCCACCGACTGCTGCTCCGTTATTGGGGTGTTGGGTATAACCGAGATGATAGGTGTTGAATGGGAAGTTTCTTGGGTAACGGGTACGTTGAGTATATTGCTGGATGTAGGTGGGTTTGTAGGTGCTGCGTTGGAGGCTACAGCACCGTCAGTTGAAGAGTTGGGGTTGGCTTCGAAAACAATGCGGTTGGGGGCCTCGAACGTGTCTATACGCTGTCCTTTCGAAAAGTGGAGGGTCTCACCTAGTTTTTTGATGAGAAGAGGAGCTTCCTCCTTTGCAGATTTGGCGTAGGCGGTAAAGCTCCCGACGTGGATTGTCGTATTGAATTGAGGTTCTTGCGCCGTCATCTCCCAGGGTAGACGCTTCTTCATAGATGACCTTCTGGGACCGAGAGAATGATCTCCCATTGTGGTCGCCAACTGTTTTTACCTGGAAAAAACAAGTGTACCGTCTCTAGGTACTTTCGTAGTGCTCGGAGATCAAAGTCGAACAAGGCAAGCCTAAACCAAGGATGGACGTTCCCACCTTGCTTCGGTCACAGAGAGGATAGAGGTTGGTCTAGGGAGGGAAACATCGAAGAAACTTGAGATCAAGTTGAGGATGTGTTTTTGGGTGTAAGAGTTCAAGATCTCCGTCTTGAAGTCGACTGGAAATCTCCAAGGCTAGAACGTATTTCGATTCTCAGGTGTTTTCTCTGAGGCTCTTGGTTGTTTCTGTGTGTTCTGAACGTTTCTGATGTTCGTAATGTTCTGCCTTGGAAGATAGAGGAAGCCTCTATTTATAGTTTGAACTCACCCTGATCTCTCGACAGAGAAGGTGGACGTCGTTGGAAGAGTGGAGGAGTGGGGGACATGCGCTGGTTACCGTAACTGCCTGAGTTGTGTGGAACATGCCCACTCGCGCCCTCTTCTCGTAACTGCCCATCATCTCCATCAGTTTCTTTCAACTGCCGTAGACCGCCAGACCAATACCCCTAAAGTTATCCCCCCGTGTGATGTCTTGATGTCTCGAGCGAGTGATACGTGGATGTTGCGTAGTTGAGTAGAGTAGGGTTGTACGTGTAGGGGCATAATTCGGACGATCCACGTGTCATCATCCTAGAAGAAGAGCAAGACATCGCCTTATGAACGTGAAGAGAGTCGAAGACTAAGACTACGAACCATGGACCACCACCCGAAGATGTCGCCTCGATCTGCCAATCCATCCGAAGTAGTTACCCAAGCTCCCCCCGAAGTGAAGATCAAGCCCGAGGAATAAGTATGCCGAAGAGATAAACCGACATACGAGAGCCGAAGTCACTTGAAGACGAGGCGCGCCGAAGACCTCCTTTACTTGGTAGTTAAGATAAGGGCCTTCGTGTAATTATCATGTAAATTTCCTCTATATAAAGGAAATATCTCCTAGGAGAGAGGGGATCTTCTTCTTTTGCTTTTCTCTCTCTAGTCTCTACCTCCTTCTCCTCTACTCATCTTCTTCCCCAAAAACCAGATCTAGAGCTAGAACTCCTCTCTAATGGAGATCCATGTAATCACCACGTTGAAATACATACAATCTTTATACACTTAACCTTTAATTACTATTCTGCTGTCTTCGGTATCGTTCTTATGGTCCTCGCACCATTGAATCTCGTTTGATATTATTGTATGTATGAGTAGATCTGATGGATATGGAGTCTTATGAACCTATGCAGATTTTCTACTCGTACAGTTTGGCGCTAGAAACAGGGAACGATTAAAACAACTTAGGGTTTGCCTGTGCTTGGAAGGTCCGAAAGTGCAAATCTACTAGTTCCGGCAGCAAATCCGGCGAATACAATAACAGATCTGGTTGATACAGAAGGTTTATGGGTATTTACGTCAACAGGAATAAAAGTTGCAGACAACAAAATTATCAGTTTCTAGTTTTTGGGGGCGTCAGAGGAAGAAAAGAACGGCGGTGGTACAAGAACTTCTGAAAGAAAACGTCACCAACATTGAAGTCGAATCTTCTTGTCTACAATCAGATTTGTCATGCGAAATCTTCTTTCCATCTCCTTTACTTTTGCCTTCATACTTCAGATCTATTAAGTTTAAGACAATTTTCTGGGTTTTTTAATTTTTGCAGACCCAAAATGTTATCCGTTGCAAGAACGAATTGAGATTGCCCGATGATGTTGGCAAAAACAGAAATTATACAAAGAAGCAAATCCAAAACGTGTTTCTCGAAAAGTGATTGAGATGTTGTTAACAACACCTTCAATGACATTCTATAAACCAGATCTCATTGAAGTTCAGCCGGCTTGTCAAGATCATTTCAGAGCTATTTTGTATGAAGAGTGACTATCATTTTAAGGATTCTCCGTAAATTACTTAACAACAGCATCTGTTTGGGAGTCTATTGTTCTGAATTCAACATCATACATCTCCGATTCCAGGCAAGGAGGGAACTCACAGATGAACCTTACAATATTGGCTACATTGTGAAGAGCAACTCTAAATCAATACCAATCGGTCAATCAAAGAACAAGCCTGCCAATAGCTTCGATTGTGTTGATTAAAAGAAATTTTAATTGAAAGTTCTTCTGCTCATCGAAATCTTCAAGCTTCACAAGCACCAGCAACATTGGTTTCTCCCCACTGCAACAATTTCGCTATAGACAAAAAATAGCACCGAAGCATTTTGCAAATGTTGTTTCCTCGTCTTTCGTTAGCATTTGAATGACAGAAATACGTCATCCTTTGATGTCAGTTTCGTTTAGACCTTCAAACATTAAACAAGGCAAACAATCTCGGAGCAGTATCCTCCATCAGCGGCAGCCATCTCGTCATCTCGGAGCAAGGACTCAGCTTCTGCCTCGGCATATCCTCTTCGGAGCAAAGACTCAACTTGACATAAACAGCAAGCTCACAAAGCCTGCAACAAAGCCATGACAAGTTAAAGTCGCAAACTTCATCTCAGACTATCAAAGTCATTTTGGGAAATCAAAATATCACGAAACAACTTCAAAAAACCAGCCTTCGATGACTACGACAGCTTTGCATCAATCAGCTATACTTTCAATCAACCATTTTTACAGCAAAATCTTGTGGCTATACTCTCGGAGCACAAACCTCGACAACCCCATGCCACCTCGGAGCATTACTCTCGATCACCATCTTCGATCACCACTTTGAGCCCAACTTCGTTTTCTTCCCGAAGACACAGTAGAAAATAAATCTATTCACCAAGTTCGATTCGTCATAGTATTACTTCGGAACAGCTCCTACTAACTATAATAAAGCAAAAATTAAAATCGAACAAACAACTTCTAAATCGTCGCCTCAACTTCGATAACACAGCATCAACAAACTCGAGCCAGCCAGCTCGGCCTTACCTCTTCGAAATTCGATGATACAACATCAGCAATTTAACTTCGATGTCGACTCAGATGCCGAGTCCAATGCCAACATCGCCACCAAATCTTGATGAATAATCAGACACCGAAGGAAACTCGATGCACCCCAATCCAACTTCGAAGCATCCTCGGACAATATTTTCACTCGGTGAAAGTCACCTCGGACAGCTCGGACTCAGTTCGATTAAATTACAAAAACAACACAGCTATCATATCATAACAGCAACTCAGTTCTAATAGTAATAAGCAATGAAACCGCGTTGGAAAAAAAAAAAAAAAAAAAAAAATTTCAGGAGCCATGGAAGACGAAATCATGAATAATCCAACCCGGGTTTGAACTTTCAAGGAAATTGGATGGGAACCTGAAGGCCGTCGTAAGCTTTCTTTAAATATGGAACATCATCGGTAGGAAGGTCTGTGGTGCACTCTGCATGGTGGGGCAAGTTCTTCACTCGAGGTAAAGGCGAAGAGAAGTAGTTAAGTTGATGAGAATTAGCTTTGACACGTATTGGAATGAATAGTATATTATTAGCCACGTATCAACATCATCAGGATTTAGTTATATAAAGAAAGGTAACATGTCGCCATCGGTAAGAAATTCGTATGGCATCAGCAGCTGTCAAATTTGTATGCCACGTATCAATGGCATGGGTGAGAAATTCGTAGGCCACGTATCAACTCACATGGCATGAAGAGAAATTCGTATTGCTCTCTTGGGCCATGGATAATGACGTTATGATAAGAAAATACACTTGTCATCCAAAAGCAAAATATCTATGGGGGGAGTCAACACGCATCATGAAGCGTCAATCTGGAGAAACTTTCTCGCTACAGCATGACAGAGATTCACAAAATTTGATCACGCAATCAGACCAAATATTATTGGACTATCCAGCTCGCCGGTGCAAGGCAATTTCTTCGAAACAACTTCCGCGGTCAATTACTAAAAATGGGGGAGAATTTCTAAACTCTTCTCTTGATACTTTAAAAAGTTTTTGAATGTTCATGCACCATCACATGCTTAGAATAACGATTCAAGCAAGTCGTACGTTAGACCATGACGACATTATATACAAGTCACTTGGCAAATAATGTATGACGCCATAGATTTCTTCCTTGCAACATGCTAGATTCTTTAAAAGTCGATTGATTTGCTCCCTTCCACCTCGAGGGGCATCAGTATCGAAGTTCTACTTATCGAACGTTCAAACTAAGATTATATCCTAAATTAGGAGTTCTACTTATAGTTTCAAATTAAGAGAAATAGTGCAATAGCAAATATGATCGAACCATCTCCTCCCACCTCGAGGGGATGGCGCATCAAAGAATTATGTTTAAAAGATCGAACCATCTTCTCCCACATTAAGGGGATGGAGCATCTAATAATTATATTTGAAGATCGAACCATCTCTTTTTATCTCGAAGGAGTGGGGGTATCGAGTATGTTATACAACACCGAGCAATATGCAACGGTAACGAAGTTAAAGAATTTTTTGAGTCACCAATTAGCATTTTTATGCCTTAGATTTATTAAGTCTCCCCTCGATACAACATATCACATTACGTATAGAAGTATACTTGTCACATTATGGCACACTCGAATTTCCTTAGCTATATGCAATCTTCAAGCTTCGCATACTACTATGTTATACATGAATTAATGCTTAACAAAAACAGCTCGGTACAACCTCCAGTTCCTCCTCGATGAGGCAAAAGTCCTACCTGATTAGGCACAATCTCCCAAGGCTTTGACACCATAAAAACGAACGGGCCATGATGCCTAAATAAGACAATCTGGTTGATCAGAATATAGTAATGGCATCGAGGAAGACTTCGAAAAACACGGGAAACTCGTCAGCGTCAACAACTCAAGTCTTGATGGCTTCGACTACACCTTCGATCAAGTCCATCCACTCCTCGGTGGCTACACAGTTTATCCTCTACGAAGCAACTTCAACCATTATGATTCTCACCTTCGATGGTTATATACAAGCAACATCGATGACCCAGTTCATATAACCCATACAATTTACCCCTCGATAGTCAATATGTATCAAGGAAGCACCACTCAATTAGAATTCTGCATAAGGGAACAAACACTTCAACCATTGAACAACTTTCTTCTCGGAGCATCAACCAACCTTTTTCTTGGAGCTACTACAGCTCGAAGCCACCATCAAACAAATTCCACTTTGATCCAAAGACACCAACAATCCTATTTCGGAGCACTAATCAACCACTGCCATCTCGGAAGCAAAAAACTTCGTTGCTTTAAACATCAGCTATCTCGGACCAAACTCCACTTCGATGCCTTACTTCGGCAATATCATCCTCGAAGAAACCCATCAAAGATACCAACTGTAAAGCCATCTCAATCTCATCTCGGAAGTCATCTCGGATGCAACTTTGATGACTACGTTTACTCACCTTCGATACTCAACCCCGATGCTCACCTCTTCAAGCTCTGAAGCAAACACTCGAGGAAACTTCGACGACTCAACATCAGTAACTTCGGAGTGCCAGTTCAGCTGATAACCAAATAGCTTCGCCAACTCACCTTCGATCCTGATAGCCAGTCCATCTCTTGGAAGTAGCGTCTCCGTAACAACAAAGAATGGCAAGACTAATTCGATTGGGAAACGAAATCAACTTCGACGGATCAGTAGCCTCAAAGTATAATAATGCAACTCGCTGAAGGAAGCAATCCCAAAGGAAAGTATTTTATTAACAACTATCATCTCATCAGCAAAACAAATGTTAGCAAATATTCAGCGTTCTCGGGACAGTCAACATGCATCGACAGCTCGAAACAGCAATTACATCAACCTCGGATCAACAAGCCCCGACCACAACAAAGTCCTATTTGCTTAGGCACATCTCATAAAGCTCTGACGCCATCAAAGAGAATAGGCCATGACGCCATATCTTCGCCAGTGCCTCGTCGCAAAAACAAAAAGGCTGTCACGCCGAGGCAAAAAACGCCAATAAAAAGGCTGAAACGCCGAGGCAGAAAAAGCCAAAAACAAAAAGGCTTTAACGCCAAGGCAAAAAACGCCAAAAAATAAAAAGTCCTCGAATAGCAGGCACAGAGCTGATGTACATGTAGTCGTAAGGGCCCTACGATCTATATGGCACAGTCCTCTACCCACAAGACACCCCGTTAGCAGTGGGTACTTTGCATCAAAGCTATATAAGCCGAGACGCATTTGAACTCACTACCATTCGACCTCTCTTTTGAGGCGTCGAGGGGACGATAAATGGGATTAACATCTACCTTTAGAGGTGGATGGAACCCCGAGGCAACTAATTAGCTTACATTCACGGGAATGGCAAGCGAGTTACGCAGCCGAGGGACCTCCTCCAAAAATCAAGCACAGCCTTGAGGAGGGGCTAGCAAGAAAAGAAGAAGTTGAACTCCAGGCCGCGATAGGAGAACAGTACCATGTCTAAGTTCCATCTTTGACCGGCACTCCCCCATTGTGCTACTTTATTATCGAGACACATAGCAGCTACCCACCATAAGTTTCCTACTCTACTTGGGATAAATGGGTTATCAGAACACCACCATGTTCTCTCGGAGGATACTTAGTATCTTCGATACCCACCTAACGTATTGAGGCAAAACGGGTGCCTATGATCTCGATAGCCAGTGTTTTGCTTGAAACCAGCGCGAGTAGCTCAAAGCCTTTGGGAAGGGTGATCCGTACGCCCCCACTAGCTTGGTTACTGCCTCCCACATCGAAGTAAGCCCCGAAGTTGCACTCTAAGTAACCTTAGGAGCCTATAGTTTGCAAGGTAAACTTCGTGCCTGATCACGAGTTACCAGGCAAGCAGTACATCGAAGAAAAGTACGTGCCCGATCACGTCATGCTACAAAAACTATGCATTGAAGAAAAGCATGACTAGATCATGAAAAAGAAAAACTTCATTGAAGAATTATTCAAACATATACTTTTTCAAAGAATAAATTGACAATACTCTTAACTTCATTACAGGATGAATCAAAATATTCTGCAGGATGGCTCGAAGTACAAATGAATCGAAGCGCAAAAAGATACAAGACAGGGGCACAAGCAAATCACAAAGATATTACTTTGAAGTATTCATTAAAGCATCAAGTGGGAGCATGCACCAAGGTTTCTTCGATAAAATCTAGTGAAATGATTTCAAAATCGACTTCGCTCTCAAAACACTCGAGGATGGTTGTACATACAAGAACTTCGCTAAAAGACCCACTCGTAGAAAGCAACATCAAATAACCCAAGGAGCAAAGCAAAGTGATAGCAATCTTCGTCCACCAAAGGAGCATGGCATCCTTCGTTTCACAACGAAGAGTCACAAAAGTCAATACACCGAAGCAGTAGCTGGAGCAAAACAAAAGAATGCAGGGGCAAAGTCATGGGATGCCAATCTCCTCGTACAACAATTTCGCTTTGTGGAAGGTACACTTCGGGAGAACATTTCCTTTTGCTTACAAAAGTTCGGTTCCTTCACTTTCGAAAGCAAAAGGGGGGCAACTATACAAGGGAATCCCGAGTGGAAAATTTTTCAAAGTTCATTTCTTCAACAACAACGACACCAAACAGCCCAAGAAGCCGTCTAGGAACTTCACGCAAGAGTAGGAGCAAGTATGCATACTCGAAAAACATTTTGTACTCTTCCGCTCAATTCCTTCGACAACAGTGGAAAGCCAAAAACTCACTTCGCTCGAAAGATAGTCCGAAGGAAGAAAGTATCACAACAAAAGAACACCAACGAAGGTCATCTCAAAGCAAAGGATTCTTGAAGTAATCATTCATCATCGACGAATCCCAGTTATGCAAACACCAAAGTCAATCCATGGCATCTATTTCCTTCGAGAAAAGAATAACAATCAATTCAATCTGAAGCAGTCATCTTAGCATTCTCGACGAAACATTCTCGGAGCAGTCTAACTCACTACAATCAGCAAATCTCTGAAGGAATAATCTCGCAACGATAGCAGCTCGTGGGCTCAGATTCGGAGAGATTTTAGCTCAGCTCGTACAATACTTACTTCGGCAGCAACAACTTAACAACCGACGGAGTCAGCTCAATCACACCAATTTATATCGGAGTCAAAAACTCCCACATAATTATCTCGCTGCTATAACCTCGGAGCAATCTTCTTGAAAAATAATAACCTCAATACCCAACGCGTTGGATAAAAGAAACATCAAAAAGGATCAGGAGTTCACTAATCAACTTGAAGAATAATCATGGCAGGAGTGACACTCCGAGATCATCCTCGACCTCACCTCGAAGTCATCCTCGATCACATTTCGATTCGATGGCACACATTTCTGTTCTCGATAATACGACAGTCAATAACCAAGTTTTATGGACAGTTACCTCGAGACATCTCCTTCGGATCAGCCTACATACTTCGATGACTACTCATCCTCTTCTCGATGCCAGTTCCTTGGATTTAGCATCACATTCGATCAAAGGAATCTCAAACCATCATGAAAAAATACCAGAAAAAGGGCAGATAAAATTCATTTGTTACCAACTCAATCAAGCATACCTCCTCGGCAACTCAACAAAGGCGTAAATGTTACAAGTTCGAAGCTGTTGAAGCAAGTCAAAGTACCGAAGCTAAACGAAAGGATACAACACAAGTCAGCACACTCCATGAATCTCGCGAATCCACGTGTCTCATACCATCAATTATGACGAGAAGAATTTGCTAACGGATTAATATTCGAAACATCCATTAGCAAAGGAGCAAACTGTAGGGGCATAATTCGGACGATCCACGTGTCATCATCCTAGAAGAAGAGCAAGACATCGCCTTATGAACGTGAAGAGAGTCGAAGACTAAGACTACGAACCATGGACCACCACCCGAAGATGTCGCCTCGATCTGCCAATCCATCCGAAGTAGTTACCCAAGCTCCCCCCGAAGTGAAGATCAAGCCCGAGGAATAAGTATGCCGAAGAGATAAACCGACATACGAGAGCCGAAGTCACTTGAAGACGAGGCGCGCCGAAGACCTCCTTTACTTGGTAGTTAAGATAAGGGCCTTCGTGTAATTATCATGTAAATTTCCTCTATATAAAGGAAATATCTCCTAGGAGAGAGGGGATCTTCTTCTTTTGCTTTTCTCTCT
>JAJJMA010324149.1:862-13131 GCA_023529015.1 Papaver nudicaule
TTCTCATCTTTATTCGTTTCTCATCTTTTGCAATCTCCGTATTGCCTTCTTCTAATCCGTCCCACGTTAACTATTCACCTGACTGTATGTCTAGGTTGTCAATATATTTCGGTTGCAGGTAATTACCGTCAGCTTCCGCCAATAGCATCGAGTATCTCTGAAGTATACGAATAAACAAACCATGTTGAAGTCTTTTGGTATCCAACGCACTAGAGCAGTATCTTCATGTTACATTCAGTATAAGCAATGTAGTTGAATTCCTTACCTCGAAGACCAGATTGAGTGAGGCAAGTTAAGTAGTGCTTGCAATCCTCACTCTAATAGACTTCTTTGGTTCGACAGTTAGAACATGCGGTTCACATTGCTTATTAGTCAGCTTATAAGATTTTGTTGTTTTAGAACAGTCATATTGTCCTCTCCCGTTGATCAAAATAGTCTGGAATGAGAAACATTTCAAAATCGACCATTAACTGTAAATTAGCATATTAACTGAATGTAGCTCATATCCATATATATATGTGCAATATGTGTACCTGTGTTTCGTCAATCCACCGAATGGGGTTGGCTAACAGATCCTTTTCTTGCTTGTTTATGCCAAAGAGAAGTTTAGGTGAAGAAGTACCTTGTAAATAACATATGATTCTCTTGACAAGAAGGAGATGCTTGTCAGTAGGATTGAAGACCTCCAACAAGACTCCTATATTTAGTAGGATTTTTCAAAAGGAACACCACCTTGTTGATTTAGCTCAGTAGAAGTTGTAAAAGGAGTTCACACAGGCAAAGTAGTTAATATCGTGTATCGGTATCATATCGGCTAAGGACGATAAACATATACAATATATATTATCGGATATAATTGGGGATATATAAAAAAACTAACAATTTCAATTATTTCAAATTTATCTATGCATCACTAGTTTAAGTACTTTCATAAGAATATCAACGATTAATGTGAGAGGTATATGAAATCAAAATCAATATTTAGCAATTAAATAGCACATGTCATCCCCTTAAGTTACGATGATCAATAAATAAGTAGGGCGATATAATTTCAGTTTATAATTTGAAAACATCAATGGTTTGAGATGAAAATTTTAGTTTTAGTTTTTGCCAATCGGCACTCTAAGCGTCATAAGAGACTAACAACAAACAACAATGATGACTAGGGTATTTAGAAAAAAAATATTAAAAAGAATATCTACGAATTTACCCTTGTTGATTTTATCCATTTATCGGTCAAATCTATATACTGGTTTGTATCGGGTGATACGAACGATTTTATCGGCCGATATTTTGGGTATCGTATAGGTCTTAGGGGGATACACGATATATCGCGATAATATCGGGCGATACAAACGATACTAACTACATTGCTCACAGGCTTTGCTCCTTGCAAATTAGCACGCTCCAATAAATCTTCTATATAGCAACGCTGTGAAAGAATTAGACCATCAAATATTTTTGTAACTTTAACACCGAAAAAAAGAGACAACTCTCCAAAATCGTTTAGTGCAAACTCATTGTGTAGAGGGTCAATAAGATGTTGCAAATAATTAAGAAGAAGAAGAAGAGCCTGTTAAGATGATGCCGTCAACATAAACAAGGAGATAAGTAACATCACTAGTTGAACGGCGAATAAAGAAAAAAGAATCTGCTCGGGAAGCAACAAAGCCCTGTTGTTGTAGAAAAACACTAAGTCATACCAACATCATTCGGTTCAGCAAGGTATGGTGCAATTCAGCACATCAGGTTCATAAATACGCTCATTCTTCAGAGAATGAAAGACAAGAAAAGTTAGAAAAGTTAGAAAACAGAACTCTCTAATCTGGTTCACTTTGTGAAATGCATGAATGTTCAAGGAATTACATGAGAAACAAGAAAAGTTAGAAAACAAATGCTGTGATCAATGTTCCAACAACAGAAAACCAGAGAAAACATTTAACATAATACTACTACTTAATCATCCTCTAGTCCTCTTCACAGACTCAACATAAACTTCAACGATTCGTGACATTTTATTCTCCGAGGGCTCTCAACGAAACAAAACTGTTTCTGTGTGGTATTGGTACTGACCAAAACCAAGCCTTGTCTTTTCTATCAGGTACCCAGATATCTTCTGTAACATGTGATTCAAGGTTATAACGAAAGACGTATCCACAAAATTTTCCAACTAGTAAAACTTGACCCCCCTCCAAAAGAGAGAGTAAGTGAGGGACTCCATCCTTGCATCTCACGTCTGTAATTGTATACTCTTTACTCCAACAAGGAACCTTCCCATAAAATTCTTTGGTGTTGTAACCACTACTCGTCTCCTTGTACTCCTTTAGAAACAACAACTGCCAATCGAATGTTGAACCATTATGACATTGATTAACAAGAACCAAACACCCTCTGAAAATACCAAGTACTGTACTTCTAACGAGTCCTTCCATTTCATCAGGCGGGGTCTGGAACAAGTGGAATTTCTCGTCTGCCAAGTCAAAAGCCACAATATCATCCACAGTATCCCCATCATCCTCTACTCCCAAGAGGAGCCAATGAAGTGCCCCATTCACACATACACTCCCAGATTCAGTATTTGTTAGTACACGATAACTAAATTCTCCTTTACCGCGCCAGCCGCTACCACTTCCAAGTGTATATACCTCTACCTGTCCCTTGTAGGGAGAGCCATAAAAAATTCTTATAACCTTGTACTCATTAGTCAGCGGGTGATATCCAAATCCATATACAGTTTGGTTGTTGTAGTTGATGTATATCCCTGGAAGATTCACGATTTCTCCATTAATTGGATTACATATGTAAAGTGATTCGTCATAACTGTCGTTATATATGAAGCTTGTGAGTTTTTTATAACTTTTTGTGACTGATAAACAAATCAATCCATTGCACGAACCAACTAATTTAACCTCATCATCAACCAGAAATTTGAGGCCAATCCTTCTTTTTTTGTAATAATCTTTTTGTGGGTTCATCTTATCGTGGTAATACTCCTCAAAATAGAGGTCTTGTTTGCGAAAGCAGCTAAGGAAACTCATGGTGGCAGAACCAAAACCATCACCGTGACATGGCTGATGCGGCTCTTGGTGTATTATTCCATCACCGTGTTGAAACCGAAGATGTAGATTGGCAAAATAATTAGTATTAGCATGAAGTCGGATGAAATCTCTCCAAGCTCTACATACTAGCTTACAGTCTAAAACCAACTCAGCTTGTAACCTTGAAAATATGTTCAGTTTGATTTCTGCGGGGAGACAGTTTAGACTACAGTCTTCCATCTCGTTTTCCTCACAATACAAAAATTCTGGTATCACATCTGTTGCACAGGCATGATCAATTTATAGACAACTAGAATTCTTAATTATCGAAGGGATCGGTATTACCTTTTTGACTTATACTTTGTTTAGGAAACCAATTATAATTCCAAACAAATCGGTTTCCTAAACCTTTATAACTCAAAAAGGTAATAAACCGTGATGAAGGTTTAGTAGGGAATGTTCCTCCGTGCATGGATACCATGGGACGTCTCTTGATTATGGTGGCGAACCTGGTCTTGCAATCACTTTCGGCCCAAGGAAAGCTGATGAGTTTATGTTTCATCACCAAAGTCTGTATAGCAAGGTCCAATCTTCATTTTGGCTTAAGGGGTTATCTTAAAGACTGTTCACTACTACTGAGATTTCCAGAATAAAAGACATATACCTTCCTCCCAATGATGAGAGCACTAATAATGCAGATAAGCTTCTATGGATAAATCATCCTGGTAAATTTTCTACTAAATCTTTCATCAAATCTCTGCAGTTGGATATGGTCTCTTCTTCTAGTACTTATAATCCATCCTTCCCTTGAAAAAAATTCTGGAATGTCAAGATTCTTCCTCCTAAGATACAACTGTTCATATGGAGACTTCGTAATAAGGGTTTAGCTGTTGGGAGCAGAGTGTAGAAATTCATCAAAGGTGCCATTGCTGACTGTAAACTTGATAAAATATAAAATATTAAGATTGATTTATTTCTTATTTTTAATGATTTTTTAAACTTTCTTTTAATTTTCATTAGTTTTTTATTATTTTTTCTGCACATGTGCCGAGCGGTCCAATTAGAGCCGCCAGCGGCCTAAGTTGCGCCGCTTAAAGCTGGCGGCCTAGTTTGGGCTGCTCGGCCGTTGTTAGGCCTCACCGGAAAAACCAACATATATACTGGTTTACCAGACCATTTTCTCAGTTTGTTCATCCCATAGTGGGATCAAAAATTGCAAATATGGAGTTTGCAACATCCATAGGAACTGCCCGCCCTTATGCTAAGAAACCAAGATCATGTCAACTAACATCTAGGGATTTGTTCGAGGATCGAAATTCACAAACTGTTTATCCCATATCCTCTTATCTTCATTACTAGTTTCAACCTCAGTGTGTTTGGTGCAGTATATTGGATATTCTACATTACTAGTTTCAACCTCAGCGTGTCAAAAGTTGGGGCAGACGAATTAAATGTTAGAATGTAAAGGTCTGAAAAGAAAGGGTATATATGTCCATTATTTAGCACCTGTGACACCACATGCTCACCAAATTGACTTTTTAACGGATTTGGATGGATTTTTTAACGATTATACATTGTTGTCCATTGTTGTAACACATACACACAACAATATTGTCCATTGTTGTCCATTGTTGTTAACGATTTTGTAAGGACATTAACATATACACACCATTGTTGTAACAGATACACACAATATTTTATGAAATACAATTCGAATACAAATGCAGTTGTACATTAACACACCTGAAACCATCGGCTTCACGAGGTTTTAAAACCCAACCACTTAACACCAACAATCGTAGAAAACCAGAGTTGCCCATGCCTCGTAGCTAATTTGAGATATGATATTACGACCGACAACTTCATAGCCTGAAGTGAGTTAAGTTATGGACACCATCAAGTCCTTTCGCAGCATTATACTTCATGTAGTCCGGAACTGTGACGTTTCTGTAAACGGGTTTATCACCGTCATCTTCATCAGAAATTAGATCCTTTATTGGACCATAAAGCTTTGTAGATTTCGAACCGAAAAATGACGCAACTGATATCCTTGGTCCTACTTGGTTCACCAATACTCTATGTTCCGGACTTCTAAACTTCGCATTGGTCATTAGCTATCCATGCATACACCCAAATGATATGATAAGATTTATATTTGAGAAAACACTAATAACTTCATTTCTTTCACATGATATTGTTCAAACATATATATATACCTAAAGAATATCGCCAATGTTTACTATTTTTTTTTATTTTGATCGGTAAAGAAAAGTTTATTGATCAAAAAAATAGAGGGTACAAAAAGGTTGTACCACCCTAGCCAAAAACAAAACAAAGCAAAAGAAAGAAAAGTTAGTAACAGGCTACCAACAATGTACAAAAATATTACATTTTATCAAAGTAAATTTTAGGCATAAGTTGGAGACTCAAAATCCTTGAAGATCAAACACCAAGTGTATAAGGTGTAGTTAGCTTTGTTTTGCACTACAACTTCATTGCTATGATTGTTTCCATGTACTCTTGCATTTCTCTCTAACCATATACTCCAACAAATAACCACTGACACCATATTCCATATTAGCCGCTGCTGCTTAGAGTTATCTCCCAAACCCCAAGAAGAGATCATTGTTTCAAAATCACCAGGCATTACAAAATTATACTGTAGCCTCTGAATGAAGTAACTCCAGACTTTTGATGCAAAAGAACAGTGTAAAAATAGGTGACTTGGAGTTTCTATTTCAGAGAAAAAAACACAATCTGAAGGTGCATGAATTCCTCTCCTTCTTAACATGTCTCTTGTCTGCAGACTATTGTGGAGAATAAACCAGAGGAAAAACCCAATTTTTGGTTGAAGCTTCTATTTCCAAATAAACTAAAAAGAGGCTTGAAATGCTGACCAGTTAATGGTTTGATTAACTCATTGTAGGTTGAACTAACAGAGAATACACCCTTCTTCTCAAGAGGCCAACTTATCTGATCTGCTTTACTGCAATCAAGAGTTATAGTCTGCAAACTTTGAAGAATGTCTTGAAGTTCATTTCTTGCTGTAGCATTCATCCTTCTAGGTAAAAACAAATTCCACATAACCTGCTGAGGATCATAGCAGTCTGAAATAATCTTTTGTTTTCCCCTTGAATGGGTTTACTATTATAGCTCCAGGAATGGGTTTAACATTAACCCAATGGTTCTGATAAAGAAATTGTAAGCCACCAATGTTGTCTTGCAGAAGAAGAGTGAAGAAAGCTGGATCTGTGTGTTTACTCGATCCTATAGTTAGTTTTGTTTGTGGGCAGGCTGGATAATAATGACCAAGGACTTTCAAAAATTTTGTACAATATCCATGTCTTTAAGGTGGTCCTTTTCGAGTCCAAGCGCCTCCGATAGTAGCTCAATGATAGTATCTCCGAGTTTACAAACAAGCTCCGTATAATCTAGTATTATCTCTCTGAGGATACATCATTACACATATAGATCAGTAATATATATGCTAAAGAAGTCAAATTCTGTCAGACCAAAACCAAATCTGCAATTTAAGTATTAAATATACCTGCATATGTCTGGTAATGCTTGAGGATCAATATGATCAGGAGATAACATGGAATAGCTCAAAGTGTCCTTCCATATAGCAGTCCTTTGATGCACATTAAAACCGGAAATAAACTTTACTTTTCTAGACAGCTCCCTTGTATAGAATTGCTTCTTCACTACTGTCTCTTGCTCATGAAATCTAGCAACACCTCTTAACATCTCTTCCATCACAGATTCACAGTTTTAGGAATACCATGATTCAACAATTGAAAGACTCCCCAACTCTTTGACGCAAACTCCAACTTCGCCTACAATCTCATTTCGCTGACTCTCCAACTCTCCCAGATCTATCACCGGAATCACACTCGTTATGTTATGACCATAATCATAACTGCTAGTAGTGATAACATGGAGCTGGTGATAAAACTATACATTACCAGAGAAGAAGAGTTCTTACAGAACGTTACAAAGGAAATGAATAAACAGAAAACAATATAAAGCGGGTGCAACCGACACAACAAATATCTGATAAAGACACACGTGAGAGAAGCACGAGTGAAAGGGAGAGAACGTGACGAGTACGTGCGAGAGGAGGGTATTTAAACTGATGGTGAATCATACACCACAGTTACACTTGTCATATTTACTGCAATTATGCCCCCTCAAGCTCAGAGGTGGTGCAGCAACTGTGAGCTTGGATCTGATATTGGTGAAGCGAGGAGCATGAAGACCTTTGGTGAAGATATCAGCAAGTTGATCAAGCGTGTTGACATAGAAAACATCCAAGGATTTGTGTTGTACAAGTTCTCTAATGAAGTGATAATCCAAGTGAACATGCTTCATTTTGAGTGTTGTACTGGATTGGATGCCAAAGAGATTGAACTGATGTTATCACATCCAAGTTTAGGAATACATGGGATAGAAACATGCAGTCCCTGCAATAAATAGCAAATCCAAACCATTTCAGCTGCACTATGAGCAAGAGTTCTATATTCTGCTTCTGTACTTGACCTGGCAACTGTGGTTTGTTTCTTAGATGACCATGATATAATGTTGTTGCCAAGAAAAATGCAGTATCCACCAGTAGATCGTTTGTCATCCACATTGCCAACCCAATCTGCATCTGAAAAGCCTAACAGAAAAGAATCTCCTTTAGTGAAGGTTAAGCCATAGTCAAGAGTGCCCTTGATGTATCTTAAATTCTTTTAGCAGCAGTAAGATGAACATTTGTTGGACGCTGCATATGTTGGCAAACTTGATTAACAGCAAAGGAAATTTCTGGTCTTGTCCAAGTGATATACTGAAGTGCACCAACAAGAGACCTATATTCAGTTGGATTATCAAGCAATTCTCCATCATGTTTGCTTAGCTTTTCTGTAGGAGATATAGGTGTGTGACAAGGTTGTGCCCCCTCCATGTTATACTTAGGTAGCAAATCCACTGCATACTTGGTTTGTGAAAGAAATAAAGAATCAGTAGTCCTCTTAATCTTTAGTCCCAAACCAAGTTGAAGCAGAGCTGTACTTAACTTCTCAAACCAGGCTCTTGGGGCCTGTTGAAGACCATATATGGCTTTGTGCAAGAGACAAACATGATTAGGTTTTTCCTTATTCACATAACCAGGAGGTTGAGTCATGTAAACTTCCTCCTTCAAGTCACCATGCAAGAAGGCATTGCTGACATCTAGTTGATGAATTTTCCAGTTGTACTGCACTGCTAAGGATAGAACTACTCTGATGGTAGTTGGTTTAGCAACAGGACTGAATGTTTCATCAAAGTCTTCTCCCTGTCTTTGATGAAAACCTTTAGCAACCAATCTTGCTTTTTCTCTTTCCACAGAACCATCAGGTTTGTACTTTTCCCTAAAAACCCATTTGCAGCCAATCAGATTATGTCCATCATACTTGACTAATGACCAAGTACCAGCTTTTTCAAGTGCATTATGTTCAGCGTCAGAAGCTCTTTTCCATTTTGGAAGTTTGAGAGCAGCAGTTATACTTGTAGGAATAGATGAAGTATGGCACAAAAAAGCAATAATACAAGTAGGAATAAAATACTTGGTAGCAAAATAAGACTTTGGTCTATAAATTCCATTCTTGGCCCTAGTAGCCATGCAATGATCATTCTTAGTAGGAGTATGTGCAGATGATGGAATAACAACACTTGTAGAAGAAACAGGAGTTGATTCTGGAATAGAAGAGGCAGAAGAAGGTTGACATGGGATAAATGACTCAGAAGGCAAAATGGAATCAGTAGTAGACTGCTCAGATTTATAAGGAAATAATGTTTCATTGAATGAAACATGTCTGGAGGTATAGATTCTGCCAGTATTAGGGTCAAAGCATCTATAACCTTTTTGATTAAGGCTGTAACCAAGAAAAATGCACAGTTTGCTTTTAGGTTCAAGTTTGTTTGTAGTGTATGGTTTCAACCATGGAAAGAAAGCACAACCAAAAACTTTGAGAAAATGATAATCTGGTTTCTTGTGAAAAAGAAATTCAAAAGGATTTGCACAGTTTAAGGTTCTTGTGGGTAATCTGTTGATAAGAAAGTTAGCAGTTTGCAGTGCTTCAACCCAAAACTGAGAAGGTAAACCAGATTGTGAAAGAAGAGTTCTGGTGATATTGAGTAAGTGTTTATGTTTGACTTCAGCCACTCCATTTTGTTCAGGAGTGTGGGCTCAAGTGTATTCATGAGTAATACCCTTGGAAGCACAAAAAGTTTGCATAAATTTGTTTATAAATTCTCCTCCTCTATCTGTTCTTATAGTAATAACAGTAGAGGAAAGCAGATTTTCTATTATGGTAACAAAATCAACAAAGGTTTGCTTAAAATCAGATTTATTTGACAAAGGAATAACCCAGCAGTACTTGCTATATTCATCAACAATGTTTGCATAGTATAAAAAACCAGACACAGAAGGTACATGACATGGACCCCAGAGATCAATTTGCAACAACTCCAGAGGTTGTACAGCTTGAGTACTGGATAAAGTAAAAGGGAGTTTATGACTTTTACACAACTGACAATCAATGCAAGACATTGATTTATTTGACAAATGAGGCAGTTGTAAACTCTGACAGATCTTCTGAAATGATTGAAAAGATGGATGGCCAAATCTTTTGTGAAGAAGAGCACTATCTGTTATTGAAGCTGAGAATGCTTTAGAATTGGAGCTGAATTTGAGAGGATACAGGCCATTTCTATGTGGTCCTTGGAAGGTAATCTTCCCAGAAGTCATATCCTTCACAAAAAATCCATGAGTATCAAGAGTTAATGAGCAGTTATTATCAGTTGTAAATTTATGGATTGAAAGTAGGTTGTGAGAGGACTGAGGGACCACAAGAATGTCATTAAGAACAAAAGAATGATCATGCACATGCCTACTAGTATTGCCTTTATGAGTTATAGACATACCTTCTCCATTAGCAGTTTGAATGACTTCAGAGCCATCATATGAAGAAATATCTTGCAGAGTAGCAGTCTTAGGAGTGATGTGATTGTTGGCTCCACTGTCAGCTATCCATTCCTCATCATCAAAGATATCAGCAGCAGCTAACATTGCACTTAGGTTTGGTGGTGGAGCTCTACCTTGATATGAGAAATTGAGCCTTTGATTGCAGGTTAGAGCTAAATGAGTTAGAGATTGACAAATCTGACATACTTGTCTAGTATCATGAGAGCTATAACCCCTGCCACTTGGATTTCTGACAAATAAATTTGGGTTTGGATATCTACCACCCTGAACTCTGCCTCTATATTGACCTCTATTGTTGTTATAATTGCCTATATAGTTTTCTCTAGAAGAAGAATTGGCTAAAAAAGCTTTGTTGTCAGAGGTGAATGAAGGTAAATTGTGTTCTCCAATAGCTATCTCTTCACTAAGTAGTGCATTATGTAATTCAATAGAAGTGACTGGTGGATTTTTGTAATTACTACCAAATCTCTGTCAGAAACAACATCTCCAGCAGCAGCTAATTGGTCAGACAAAGATCTTATTTCATTAATGAGAGCTGGAATTGTTTTTGTACCTTGAGTGATGGAAAAAAGCTGAGTCTTTAGCTGAATGGAGTGAGTTGAAGAAGCTCTTGAGAATCTCTCTTCAATATTCTTCCAAAGTTGATAGGCAGAAGTCGATCTTGAGAAGTAAGGCAAGATCTTATCAGACATAGTACCATGGATCCACATCCTGATAGTAGCATCTTCAGCAATCCAATCACGATATAAAGGATTTTCAATTTCATTCTGTTGATTTCTCGGATTAGTGTAACGAGGAGGACATGGATGAGATCCATCTAAATATTTCTCAAGACGGAAACGTTGAATAACAGGTTCCATTAAGTTTTTCCAAGTAACATAGTTGCTTTCATTCAATTTTAATGAAATGAATTGAAGTAGTTGATGCAGATTTGCACCAGTAAAGGATTGAGCAAACAGATTTTCCATTTTTGATCTCGAAGAAGTAGCAGTAAATTCTCCAATCATAGACAGAAAAGAATCAGAGAAGTAGATCTGAAAATAAGAGTTGAAAACGAAGCGGAAAGGAGTGATGGATTGAAGAAATTGAAAGATTGAGCTACTGATTGAAGCTGAGAAAGATAAAATTGAAGTGCTAAAGAACAGAGAAAAGTAAATCTGAGAAAGAAAAGTAGATTGGAAACAAGAAATTGAACAAATCTTCTTCTTGGATAATCACCAACTCGAATGATGAAAGCTCAGAAAGAAGCTGGAATGGAGCAGTCCAGCTTTTACTTGCACATACTAATAACTTCTCCTCCTCAGCCAACTCCCATGGTGCTCGAAAAAAATTTGTAGGAATCTCCAGCAGTCAAGTGTCAGCTAATCCCTTGACACCAGCTTTTGTATCCTCAAAGGCCTTTAATTCCATCATTGGATCATAACATGACTTGTCATGAACGACTAACTTTTCACCATTGATGTATGATTTCTCTATTGCACTGTTCATTGGTTTAGAGAGTTGATTAACTCTAGCAAAAACCTGAAATTTTTAGTTTTCCAAGAAATCATATACTCCCTCCAACCCCTATATAAAGGCCGAGTTTTACAGTTTGATTGTCCCAATGAATAGGCGTAACGCCATTTACAATATGGGTTTTTCCACGTACTACCCTTATTTATTATCATAAATATCACCATCTCTACTATTGAAAATTGCATAAAGGGTAAAATAGAAAAGATAGTGGTAAAATCAAAAAAGTTGCTTAATTGAAAAGAAAATCACTACTACTCATTTATATTGAATAAAAGGGAGTATATAAGCCAAAATCTTTAAATAACTTTCAGGCTATGTGTAAGCTAATAATTCCAATATTAAAATTTTGATTAGGATAAGCCAAAGTCTTTAGACAAATTTTTAGATTAGGTGCAAGATTAATAATTCAAATTATTAAAATTTGGATTAGGTTAACATAATTGTCACACCGCCCCCTCCTAGCAATCATAATATTTGTCATACTATCAAGTTGTTATGTGGAGCACTATTGTCTACTTGTAATATAGACTAACTTGTGAGTAGAAGACAGATTTTTGCCGACTGATATACATAAAAAGTACCAAGTTGCCATAATCTAGTACATTTAGACATAGCCAGTTAAACAACCATTATACAGTATTTGTTAAACTCCATTAGCATCAAGTTGTTATTGTCTACTTGTCATAAGGAATAACCTGTGAGTAGAAGAC
>JAJJMA010324181.1:0-13910 GCA_023529015.1 Papaver nudicaule
GATATCATTATTGTATCGCACTCACATGTATGCTGCGATATTGATTGTGAGCTCATGATCTAAAACAAATAGATTTATGCTCTCACAGTTTGGCGCTAGAAACATGGACGTATTGTCTCGGTAAAAGTATTAGTCTTTTCCTTTTGACCTTGTGTCTCTCAATTCAAATTAAGAACCATGATATATGTCGTATAGATGATAAACCGTAATATTCTTCCTACGTAACTTACCCCTGCTCATGTTGCTGTAATCTCGTTTTCATCTTACAACTGTCCTGTGTGATGAATATGACGGCTTGTTCAGCAGTATAGTGACAAAGATGCGATAAGGAAACAGATCCAGGAGGAGGATGACATTATGACGATAATCTAACTAACTTTGCACCCGTGCAACCTGTTTGGTTTTTCTTATTTTTGTGTTTCAGGATATGGAATCACAAAAAGACCCACACACAGTAAAGAAGCCAGTCTCAACAATGAGGACTCGTAGCGCACAGAAAAATGCAGCCAGCATGGATGCCGCACGGGTAGAAATGAACAAGAAATCCAACACCATATCAGAGGCAGAATTAGTGGCGGTTGCTGTGTCCAAAGAAGCTGCAGTTGCTGCTGCTGCAAAAGCGTCCTCGGAAATGATAGTAATAGCGCAAATGAAGCTTCTGGAGGAACGTCAAAAGTTGAAAGCTGCAGCCTTGCTGGAAGAAGCTATGGATAAAAAGACCGCAGCAGAGGCTCAGAATATCGCAACGCGTAAAGCCTTTGCGGATGCGAGGAATTTGCAAATGATACGGACGGCTGAGGCGCAAAGAGTTGAAGCATCCAGAATCTTAAACGAGAAAAACAAGCGCAAGATAGGAGAGGAGATTACTGAGGATTACTGCGAGTATCATAAGTTCAAAGGGCATACGACCGAAAGCTGCAAAACTTTCAAAGGACACGATCAGGATACGATAGGACCCATTCACAAATACGGGTTGGGTCCAGGAGAATTGGGAGAGTCTTATCGCATGCAGTTACCATATCAACTTCCAAAGAGTGGAGTCTTGTCACCTGTTCAGAACCTACCTTCTCATCCAGCAGCTGCGGTACCAGGAATACAGCAGGTTGGCATAGGAGTGAGTGAAGACGACTCTGTGGAAGAAGAATTAGAAACCGAATTCTACCAGCATGAAATAGTTCCGCGAATGGAACCATCTCCGCAGTCAAATGAATCCATTCTATTGGTGGCAGAACTGAAGGCGGCCCAGCAAGAGCGAAAAATCTTGGCGGACGCTATGACAATTTTAACACGGGAAAATGAGAAGCTGAAAGAAAACGCAGCAGCCTTGGCACAACCACAACAAGTGCAACCTCTGCGGTACCGACTCCCAAGAGAACCAGTACGGGAAGTCATTGCTCAGAATGTTCATCATCAAGCAAATAGGGAAAGAAGAATGGTTATGCACCCTCAACGAAGAATACCGCAACCAGTACGACCACGCGGTGATGAGTACCAAGAAGGCATATACTACAGTTACGAGGAAGGAGAGCAATCCGCAGATGACTATATGCGGGGAGATCTGGAAGAAGACGACGACTATGAATCTGAGAATGAGGACCAGGCGGTGGATGGGCCAGCTTATCCACAACAAGGTCAAGCTCACCAAGTCATGGTGCCTAACAACCCAGGATATCAATATCGGGATGATCTGGAGGAGATGAGGGCTGAGCTAAGAGCAATCAGAGCACATCAAGGGGGAAACAGGTTAGAGGTAGCAATGCATGATGCGCGGACAACTCTGCTCGTTCTGAGGCTAGCACTCACCAGAATCTCTAGGAAATGTTCACTCCCCACTTTCCAGTGTTATGACGGAACTAAGGATCCCGCAGCGCATATCAGGTATTATGCACGGGTTATGGCACCATGGGTAAGGAATAATGTGGTAATGTGCAGGTATTTTCCATCCAGTTTGAAGGGAGTAGCACTTCAGTGGTATGATAACTTGGCACCTAACTCCATCGGATCTTATGATGAGTTGGCTACCAAGTTTGTGGGCCAATACATGTACAACAAAGCCTTGAAGACTGGAACAGACAAGATCCACGGGTTGATCTCCAAGCCTGGCGAAGACTACAGGGAATATGAGAGAAGATGGACAAAGATTTGTCAAGAGATAGGTAATGTAAGCGATGAGGCCAAAATCAGTGGTTTTACTTGGGGATTGGACAAGACCTGCGCACTCTTTGTGGAGATTCACGGATCAGATCCGCAAACCCAGGGAGCATTGTGCATCATCCTTGAAAAGCACGTACGGTTACAAGTTATTCAGAGAGACAATACACGCGGACAATCACACAGATCTTCTGACAACCAAAGGAGCAACCCCAAAACTTCTCAAGGTCATAAAAGTTCTCACCGCACTAACTCGGTGGAACCTGAGCCCGCAGAAAAGCGACAATACAATGAAACAAAGCAGTGCGATAACAAGCGTTCAAAGTCAGGAACGGGAAAGAAGAGCTGTGATTTCAACGATTTGGTTTACACCAAGTTAAACGCCAGCATATCACAGATATTGCGAATACTTAAATCCCGAGCGGATATGAAGTGGCCATGGTCAAGAGGACAACAAGCTCCAAGGAATGAAAACCACAAAGATTTTTGCGAATACCACGAGTTCAAGGGGCATCAAACCGAAAATTTCAAGACGTTAAAAGATTACATTCAAGCATTGGTAGATGCAGGGGACCTCAGACAATATTTGCAGCAGCAACAACGTAATCAGCAAGATAAGACTGTCACGATCCCGCCAAATGATTAAGTTGTTCACATGATTACGCATTCAGAATCCCGTGCGCAAACATTCGTGGGTGACATGAGCAAACGACTGCGAAAGCGAATGGAAAGTCATGAAGTTTTTAGCATGAACAGAGAGGTAAGGAACAATGGGAGGGATGGATGGCATGCCTTTAAGTTTCTCCGCAGCCGATGTAGATAAAGAGGTAGAAGTCCACAACGATCCACTGGTTTTAAATCTCCCCATAGATGGATGGAACATGAAGAAGATTTTAATCGACAGCGGAAGTTCTTTGAATGTAATGTTCTACAGCGCACTCCTCAAGATGAATCTCAGGGATGAAGATCTATCTTCATCATGGTACACCATTTACGGTTTCAACGGATCAATCTCGAAGCCCAAAGGAGAAATTGTACTAGAAGTAAAGGTTGGACCTTTGACGATTAATACCAGTTTTAGCATTGTAGATGCACCGTCCCCGTATAACGCCATCATAGGAAGATTGTGGGTACACCAGTTGAAAGGAGTTGCATCATCATATCATCAGCACTTGAGTTTTCCTACTAATCAAGGGGAAATGCAAATCAAAGGAGACCAAGACATAGCCAGAAAATGTCATGCAACCGAAATCAGAATGAATGCGGAGCGTAATAGCAGAAAATACCGCAAAGAATATGGTCATCGATGAGTACCTCGAGGAATCTAAAGGGAAAAGCTTGATGCATGTTCGCACGGATCCAGGATACGAAATGTCCAGTCCATGGAGGGAAGCAGAGAAAGACAAGAACATGGCAATCGAGCAACACCTCACGGACATCGCAAGAGAAATCCTTGCTGCCGCACAGAAGCACGCGGAACATCCAAGCACGTCTTGTCCAGGCATGAGCCCAGACGAACTTGAAGCAATGAAAGCAGTGAAGGACAAAACGTATACCAAATAGCAGTTAAAGAGCGTTCCCCTCCTAGGAACACCAGAGCCACTTTTCTCCGTAGTGGAACCTACCAAGGAAGTAAACATAAGCACGGCGGAGTCACCCAAGATGATCAAAATTGGAACTCTGCTGGGGGTAGAACAGGAGGAAGCGCTCCATAAATTGTTAATTGAATACGCAAACATATTTGCATGGAAAATGGGGGATATGCTCGGCATAAATCCAGAAGTAGTGGAGCATGAGTTGAAGATAGAGCCCGGAACGCAACCCTTCAGGCAGAGATTGCGGAAGATATCACTAGACTACCATCATGCGGTTGAGCAGGAGATTAAAAAACTTTTGGATGCAGGGTTCATAAGGGAAGTCAAATACCCAACTTGGATATCTAATATGATAATAGTACCAAAGAAGAATGGCGGTGTGCGGATTTGCATAAACTTCTCTAATCTTAACAAAGCGTGCCCAAAAGACAGTTATCCACTTCCTAGCATAGATCAACTTGTCGACGCAACTGCAGCGCACGAGTTATTATCTTTCATGGATGGGTACTCAAGTTACAACCAGATTGCACTTGCACCAAAGGATCAGGAGCACACCGCATTTTTCACTCCAAGAGGGCTGTACTGTTACACAAGGATGCCATTTGGTCTAAGAAATGTGTGGGAAACATATCAAAGGTTCGTGAACAAGGTTTTTGAACCATGGATAGGGCACAATTTGGAAGTATACGTGGATGACATGCTCGTCAAAAGCAAAAAGGCAAGCAATCATCTCGGCGACCTAAGTGAAATTTTTCAGGCTATGAGGGAATGTCACATGAAAGTAAATCCCGACAAGTGTACTTTTGGGGTTACATCAGGAAAGTTCTTAGGATATTTGGTCACGAAAAGAGGAATCGAAGTAGACCCAGCCAAAATCCAAGCAATCGTAGACATGCCTTCACCACGGAAATTAAAAGAAGTTCAGAAACTTAATGGGAGTCTAGCGGCACTGGGAAGGTTCATCGCTAGATCCTCGGACAAATGCAAGCACTTTTTCAACATACTAAAGAAAGAAAGCAAGTTCGCGTGGACAGAAGCTTGTGAGCAAGCATTCCAAAAGATAAAGGAATATTTGGCTGCGATACCTATTCTCCAAAAACCCGAGCGAGATGAGGTGTTAGCACTATACATTGCGGCTACAAGCAATGCAGTGAGCGCAGTTTTTAGTACGAACAAATCTGAATGAAGAACAACCAATCTATTACGTGAGCAAAACCCTATCCCCCGTAGAAAAGAACTACACCAAGTTGGAAAAACTCATCCTAGCCCTTTGTTTTTACCTGGAAAAACAATGCACCGTCTCTGGGTACTTTCGTAGTGTTCGAGATCAAAGTCGAACAAGACGAGCCTAAACCAAGTCAATGGCCGTTCACGTCTTGCTTCGGTCACAGAGAGGATAGAGGTTGATCTAGGGAGGGAAACAACGAAGAAACTTGAGATCAGGTTGAGAATGTGTTTTGGGTGTAAGAGTTCAAGATTTCCGTCGTGAAGGTGACTGGAAATCTCCACTGCTCGAAGTGTGTTGGTTGCTCAGGCGTGTTTACTCTGAGGCTCTGGTTCATTCAGGTGTTCTGAATGTCTGGTTGTTTCTGGATGATCTTCTTCTTGCCTTGGAAGATAGAGGAGGCCTCTATTTATAGTTTTGAACTCACCCTGATCTCTCGACAGAGAAGGTGGAAGTCGTGGAAGAGTGGAGGAGTGAAGGACATGGGTTGGTTTCCGTAACTGCCTGAGTTGTTTAGAACATGTCCACTCGCGTCATCTTCTCGTAACTGTCCACTATCTCCATCAGTTTCTTTCAACTGCCGTAGACCGCCAGACCAATACCCCTAAAGTTATCCCCACGTGTGATGTTTTGATATCTCGAGTGGTATGCAAATGTTGCATGGTTGTGTTGAGCTTGAGTAGGCTTGTGTGGCTATGACTCTGTGGCTAACGTGAGTGTGGCGCCTTTAGAGACACGCATAGTGGGTGTGTAGGAGTGGCCTTGGGCGTTGGCCAAGGCCAGAAGTTGTGGCGCCATGGTTTCATGGCGCCATATGCTGAGGAGCCACGACCAACTTAATTGCGGCGTACTTGCACACTTGTGTTATGGTGCATGCGTGCCTATGCATGCACTGGCGCTATGGCTTATGCATGCGTTTGGGCTACAGTGTGCTTGAAGTCATGGCGCGCTTGTCCATGGTATATTAGACCATCCTGAGCTTAGGGTGTGGTCTGTTTAAGCCTGTTTAGGCTGTTGTATGCTTCTCAGAGAGCTCTGGACAGGCCTAGAGCTTCGATATTCCTGAGATTTTCATTAAGACTCAGATGTCGAGTCGTATCTTTTAAGAGGAAATCCATGAGGATGCGTCTCTGTTAACTCTTCACCATGTACCATATAATGATCTGGTTCTGATGCCGAGGAATTCGAGGCGATGTCGACATGAAGCAGATTAATGGGTTTAATGTGCTGGTGAGATTATCAGTACTGAACTATGATATCATCCTCTCCACCGGGAGTTATAAGAGAGAACTCATAGAGAGTTTATTCAGCTCGTAGAATGGGTTGCATTCTGAGCTATAGAGATGTGCCTGAATAGGCAATTGCACTATGATATCATTCTCTCCACCCGGGAGGCTATAAGAGGGAACTCGTAGAGCTATAGAGATCTTTCTGAGTAGGCAATCGCTTCTTGGAAAGGCATTACATAAGGAGATTTATGATTTTATCCCTTCTCCATTTTTTACCATCTACACCCTTGTACATGCAAGTCAAAAGTTGAGAACTTACTTTGATGCGCATTACATTCGTGTTATCACAAAAGCACCACTAGGAGCCGTACTTGGTAACACAGAGGCGGTAGGAAGGATAGCAAAATGGAACGCTCGGCTGGGGCAGCATAAGATCATCTTCGAATCTCGCACATCCAGAAAATATCAAGTACTTGCGGATTTCCTAGCGGACTTACCTTTGATGATGATGGCGTCGACGACATACCATGATTCAAGGAAGACAAAGAAGACCCTAACAACGTTCTAGTTCCCGCAAACTCGCGGAGATGGGAGGTTTTTGTTTATGGTTCCAGGAATAAAGAAGGAGCAGGGATCGGTATTGTTATTACTTCTCCCACAGGAGATCGTTTGGTGCATGCTTTCAGGTTAGAATTTGAAGAGCATACAAACAACATGGTCGAGTACGAGGCTGTCATTCAAGCATTACGTCTAATCATAAAGATGGTAATCAGTGACGTACGGTTAACAAGCGACTCTCGGCTAGTTATCAGGCAAATTGAACTTGAATACCAGACGGTTGATGAAAATATGATGGCATATATGGCATTGGAATAAAGTCTGGCTTCGCGTATTGAGAAAGTGATGTTTCGGCATCTATGTAGGAAGGACAATCGACATGCGGATGCACTCGCATTCCTATCCTCAATGATGAGAGATCCAAGCACCACCGCGATCAAAATCGGCAGAATTTATGAACCCTCCATCAAATTGAAGGAAGTCATGGCAACTAATAAGGCGCAAATGACCACAGAAGAAGATTTAGAGGATGGAGCCACAATGGAGGACCTCGTTTAGGAAGTAGAAAAGAATCGAGAGATGATGGTCGATGCGGAAGAAGACTGGAGAATCCCAATTCACCGATTATTGGAAAAAGGACTGACGCCATCAGATTATCTAGAAGAAAAGAAGATAGTGTCTAAAGCAAGGAATTATGAGTTACGCCAAGGAATTTTGCACAAAAGGTCTTTCTTAGGGCCTCTACTCAGATGTTTGTCCATAAAGGAAGGACATGAAATCCTAGTCGCCATACACTACGAGGAAGCGGGAAATCACAGTGCACAACGATCCTTGGCGCACAAAGCAAGGATGCAGGGGTATTATTGGCCATACATGAGTAATGACGCGACAAGCATGTCTAAAAGGTGCGAAGAATGTCAACGATACTCCCGAAGAATCCGAGCTCCAGCCACAACACTAAACTCTGTGCTTAGTCCTTGGCCATTTGCGAAATGGGGAGTAGACATAGTTGGACCGTTAGTAATGGGCACCAAAAAGCGAAAATATATGATAGTGGCCACGGATTATTTCACCAAGTGGGTGGAAGCTAAGGCTTTGGCCAACATCAGAAAGATCGATGTCTTCACTTTCCTATTCGAGAATATCATCTGCAGGTTCGGAATTCCCGCCGTCATAGTCTCTGTTAACGGGGCACAATTATCCGGAACTCACGTGGATGAATTGTTTGAACTCTTCAAAATAGCGCAGCTAAAATCCACCCCCATTTACCCTCAGAGTAATGGAAAAGAAGAGATCACAAACAAAACCATCGCATTAAATCTGAAGAGAACTTTGGGGCCAAAGAAAGGTGCATGGTGTGAACAGCTACACAATACGATGTGGCCATACCGTACTACAAGAAGGGAAGCAACGGAAGAGTCACCTTTTTTACTTATATATGGAGCTGAATTGGTGATCCCTACGGAAGCGATCCTCCCCACTACCAAAACATAAGCATGGGGAAAAAGGCTTAATTCAGATCTCATGTTACAAAAATTGGACGACCTTGAAGAAAGAAGGGAGGTAGCATTGCAAAGAATGGAAAATTATCAACAAAGACTCGCAGCAGAGTACAACAAAAGATCCAGGATCCGAAACTTTGTGATAGGACAGTATGTGCTAAGAGTTATCCCATCTTACCAAAAAGAAAAGAAAGCGGGGAAATTTGCACCAACCTGCTGGGGAGGGCCATACGTAATCCACGATGTAGCCGGCAAGGGATCATATGTTATGAAGAACTTGAACGGACAGACTTTGCGTCATCCCTGGAATGCACTCTATCTGAAGCCATATTATCCTTAGTAATTTCAAATTTCAAGAAGCGCATGATTGCGCAACGCAGCCAGAAGAAGATGTAAGCTCAGGCCAATAGTGTATCTATCTCTGAGAGTAATCCCGGTCCTAGCTTATAAAGTATCGTAGTATGTTCGATTTTCAAGAAACGCATGATTGCGCACCGCAGCCAGAAGAAGATATAGGTTTATACCATTGATGTGTCTATCTCTGGAGAGGAATTACAGACCTCACATATCAAGTACTAGTTCGATTTCTACAGAAGAAAACGACGTCAACAAAAGCGTGTAAATAGCGTCACAGGATGCCCATACGGGAATCAATCTTAATCGTGATCAACATAATTACATGTAAATAATTAGATTTGTTAATAAAAAATCGTACATATTTTACACCCGTGGACGTAGGTACTTCGGTACTGAACCACGTTAAATCAATGTGTCCTATTGGCGTCAATAATTTTGTTAGTAAAAAGAGGCTCATGAAGCCCAAAATCATCGCGATACCGTCGAAATCAAACTTTCGATAAGAGTATCCAGCAAACGTATAAATGGGTAAAACACGTCATGTGTAGTCTCTCCAGATTAACCTCGTTAGCGTCTATGAGTGTAAGACCAGAGGTTCCAATCGATAGCAAGAGATTCCTAACATACAACAAATATCTCTATCTTACGAAGCCAAGATCCTGATAGAGAAACACCCCACATCTGTTTCTGCTTCCCCCTGGCCAGGGCCTAGCAATCAGTGTGACTGGGCTAAACACTTTACAAATGACCCCCAGACTTTACTCAAAAGCGCAAAGCTCCGGTCACAGTCCAAATAAAATGATAAGTAATACATTACACGACTGGAGCAAAGTTGGTATTAACCTGCACGGAGAAGATGAAACTAAGTATGATTTTTTGGCTTATGATGAGTAACAGGGGCAAGTATGTATACATACTTTGTTTCGAATATATGTTACTCATCATAACCCAAAAAGAACAACCAATCTTTGCAATACTTGACTGGGGCAAAGTTAGTATTGGTTCGCACAGAGGACTCAAAGCAGTTTGCAATACTTGACTGGGGCAAAGTCAGTATTGGCCCGCACGGGAACAACCAATCTTTGCAATACTTGACTGGGGCAAAGTCAGTATTGGTTCGCACAGAGGACTCAAAGCACTTTGCAATACTTCACTGGGGCAAAGTCAGTATTGACCCGCACGGGACCGCAAAGTCAGTCCTGGTTCGCACTGAGGACTTAAAGCAGTTTGCAATACTTGACTGGGGCAAAGTCAGTATTGGCCCGCACGGGAATATCAACCTTTGCAATACTTGACTGGGACAAAGTCAGTATTGGCCCGCACAAAGTAATTAGAAGTACAACAATACTCGACTGGAGCAAAGTCGGTATTGACCCGCACGGAGAAGATAAAAACTAAGTATGATTTTTGGCTTATGATGCGTAACAGGGGCAAGTATGTATACATACTTTGTTTCGAATATATGTTACCCATCATAACCCAAAAAAACTACTTATACTTAAGCAAAGATCTTGCTAGAAATAAGATCTAGCAATACCTTTCCTCAAGCAGGGGCAAGAAAGGAGTAAAAGAATAAAAGTACACAACAACTTAAAGAAACACAAAAGCACTGATGATTGACCATTAAGCACCAGCAAAATTACAACACAGATGATTACACCCGCACCCACCACAAAAAGATGCATCATCAAAAATTAAAAAAGTTCAGAGGGGATAATCAAAAACAATCATTAGAGCCACAAAGTTTGAAAACTTAAAATACATAGAAGAAACAGCGCCTAAGAAGAGGGCGCACCATCATGAGGACCAGAGGACAGCTGAGCAACTGAAGCTGCAGAAGCTGAAGACTGAGTAGTTTGCGGGTTAGGACGTTCGGGAACCATCAGTCTGGGATAATCCTTTCCAGTCTTCAGCTGGACTTCGTCATAAATGGCGTTCACCTTGGTAACATATTTGAGGCACGCTGAAAAAGTTACCTCAGTAATTCTGTGCTTAAGCAAAGATACATTCTTTTCTGCTTTGGTGGCTCAAAGTTCAGAAGAGGTAGCCAAAGTTTGCAGGTTGGCGCGTTGATTCTCTTTTTCGGATAGCTTCTCCTGTAACTCATCATTTTCGGTGTCCGCATTACGAAGCTTCTCCTCAAGACCTAGAAAAACAAGGAAAGAAAAAGCAGCTAAGCTATGCAGAGCATTGAAAGACAAGCATGAAAAACAAGATTTGGACTCCATCCTTAGCAATATTACCCTTGAGATTCCTTGATAAAGTTTCATTGGTTTCACTAAGAAGAGAATAATCTCTTGAGAGTTTAGCGTGCGACGCTTCAATACAATCGTAAAGAGATTGCTGGTTAACTATCTCCAATTTATGTAGCAAAGTCTCATGTTCAATACGGACATTCTCGTTATAAATTCCTTTCACCGCGGATTTCCACTTAGCACATGATAACTCATCGTCAAGCCTCTTGGAGGTTAACTCATCGATAGTGCGTTTGGCGGTGTTCAATTCAGCTTTGAGATTACCAAACTCATCCCTAAAACTAAGGTTTTCCCGGGATAGTTAAGATACTTGGGTACGTAACTCCTCAATGACAACACGGTCAGAGTCAGAAGTACGACTAGAAAGATGTTCACGCAATTCTGAAAGTTGACGAGACACATCAGCTAGAGAAGAGGTTTTCCAGGACAACTCCGCCTCTTCCTTTTTCTCATAAGCTCTATAATCCGCGAGCACCCTGAGCCCTTTGTTTTCAAGTTCGTAGTAAGCATTTTGTACTCTTTCATTACATCACTCTGCTTATTATATCTAAGCTTCACATTTGCTAATTCAAGAGAAAGTTGTTTATTTTGATTACGAAACTTGTTAATCGATTCATGAAGAGATTGGATTTCGCTCACACCCGCCCCTAGTCAGCAGGGGGGATACTTCAGGTAACGAACCAGACTCAAAACAAAGCTGGAAAGAAGAAAAGAATAGGAGTTGAACCTTGCTTAGAAGTCAGTTGAGCGCGGACATTCTCAAGTTCAGTGCGCATCAACGCGTTTTCTTCGGTTAACTTGGTGATGGAATCTTTCAGTTTATCAACCTCAGGAGTAGCGGGAGCGGCTTCGAGAAGATTCTTCTTCAGCTCACAAATTTAGGCACGGGCTTTCTTCAACTCTGCCCGTTCATCAACAAACACAAATCCCAATTGGATAGACTTGAACCTGAAATACTTATACAACATGCAACAACTGTACTGGTACTTCATCAACTGAAAAATAATAAATATGTTATCGTCATGGCGCAATAGAAGACTCCGCGAATTAACAAAAGAAGTCAAGTGCATTACCGCGATAAGATTCATTTGAGGTAATAAGTACACTTCACCATCATCAATGAGTATCATTTCTTTGACACTAAGTTCAAGGTTCAAACCAGCAGTAAGGGAAACGCTCCCTGGATCACTAGAACTTCTTCCCCAGCTATCGCGCACATTATCAAAAGGATCAGTGGCGGTCTGACTACGAATACGAGCACTAATCTCTGGCAGGATGTTTAGGCCTGCTCTCCGTACGAGGACTATTATCACGAGGAGTTTTGTGCTGACGTAGGTTCTCATCCCCACGAGAAGACATGACGTCTTGAACCAGGAAAAAACCACGGGATTAAAATATTGAAGGAGGCGAGGAGACGAGCAAGGGATAATCAACCCGTACGGGATAAACTACAAAACGAGAATTTGGTCTTACGATAAAGAACATGGGCAAGTATATATACTTTGTCGTAAAACTTTGTTCTTCATCATAACCCCAAATTGCACAGACATGGTAACAAGCAGATACAAGCATAATACTCAAACGCACACACATAGGGACATATAAGACGGAACGGGGGGTTTCATCTGAGCATCGTTATCCACGGCAAGAACAAAAAGTAAAAGTGGGTAGAAACCCTAAATCCAATACTAAGGCTCTTATCACAAAATCATCACAATCACGATCAATCAAAAGAAAGGACAAAAATGAAAAAGGACTACTAACAGTCCCCCTACCAGCAGGCCTTTAAGGGAAGCAGAAAATTAAAGGTAAAACGGCAATAAATGAGCAAGGAGGAGACGGATTACCTGGACAAAGATAGAGTCGCGAAAGCAATAGTAAAGATTAAGCAGAAGAAGGAGTACAGTTGCAGGTCTATTAATGGCAGATAGGTATGTTTCGGAGAAAACAAGGGAACATAAGAAAAGAGACAGAGAAGAAGAAGATAAAAAAGGAATAAAGGTATGTTTTGACTTCTGTTCTTCTTGGATACTTATAGTAGCATTGAAGTCCACTACCCCACAAATCTAGGAACGGTTAGACAAACGTGGGAATATGGAAAGGTTGGATTATTTTCATTCTGATTCTACCCTCAAAAGAATTCGAAAAGAAAGGGGCAAACTGTAATAGCACATTTTTCACCAAACACGTGGCAAGATCTGAAGGCGGTAGCAACTTAACACGCTGCCAAGAGATACACCGCGAAGGACACAAAGGTTGCTTTATGAGATCTCGAGATCATTTGAAATCAACGGCTGAGATGCGGTCAGACCCAGCTGGACGTGATTGGACAGCTCAAAGGTGGTTGAGAAGTGGCAGCAGCATTTAATGCCAACGGATATATGCGCAGAGCAGACGTGGCAGATCCACAGCCAAGTATCCACCAAGTACAAACGCAATCTACCATGACCGCGCGGATATAGTCAAGAACCGCACACATTGCAAACCACATCAACTAAGGACGCACGAGGTTAACAGGATGAACAGTGAATTATGTATGAATTCCATAAATACATGACCCCTCCCACTTAGAGAGGGGTCGACAAAAAAGAAGAGAAAGCTAGGATAGGAGAGAGAAGGTTTATTTTATGAACTAATCCTAGTCTAGAAGTAAGAACAAGCTAATATCACACAATTGTAAGTCCGATTAATCACTCAAAAGTAACTTATACATCTTCGATGATTCTCATGTATGGGTTGAGAAGTTCTTTCATTATCAATTATATATGTCAGGCTTAAGCAATATGAGTCAAGATTCCACCAACTTAGCAACATGTCCGCAATCTATTTTGTACCTTATGTCATTATACCATTTTAAGCTTGCTGATTCCGCAGTCTGGCATTCCGTGCGGGATCAGTCGTATACTTTCATATTGATCCATAAATGTGGTAAACCAAAGCAAATCTAAAATATGTTAGCTATTGCTGGTATCTCCCGTAATGAGATAATCCGCACTGGTTTTCTTCAAAGTTATATCTTTTGATATCATTATTGTATC
>JAJJMA010324199.1:0-14190 GCA_023529015.1 Papaver nudicaule
GACCGTAGATTAGACAAGAACGTGATCAGGCAACCAAGGTTACTGGTTAATCCGATAAGTACCACAAAGGCAAATATCTCCTACCTGTGCTTCCTAACTCTTTATAGAAGTCTTTATAGTCGTTAGGTAAATACCACGGAGGAACTGCTACCTAATAGATGATGACTACCACAACAAGCTTACACAGAAGTGCAAAGAGTTTACGCTCAATTCCACCGAGAAATTTCACTTGTGCTTGATGCTTGTGGTTTTCGTTACTTTAATACTCTATTTATAGCTCTCAATAAGATATGTTGCTTTGAGATAAAGCAAACAGATTACTTGTGCTACAAGTTAGCTAGTGCCCGTGTAAAACGAACCTGTTACTTAGCTTGCACACAAAGAAACCCTAGGTTAATCTCATTTGGAAATCTTTTATCATTTATGTGCCAAGTGGTGGTTACCTCTTAACCACTTCAAGATAGAGATCCACTGGAAATGAGAACACCTTTATCTTATTGATTCATTAAGATTCGTTAGATGAACCACACAAGATATTTCGTGATAAGGCTTAAGTCTAACTAAGAGATAAGGAGTTATCTGTTAAATCCAGCGTAATTATCCCGAAGATAATCACCAGACGGTTCGCGAACCGACTGGACTTGGAATCGAGGCCAAACACATTGAATCTACAGTACACGTACATGTATGTGTAGAGTTGACGTTTTTGGAACTCAGGGGGGGAATCCGGAGTTAATGTACATGAACCAGTTCGTGAACCGCCTTGTACCAAATTAGGGTTTAACTGGATTCACTGGGAAGTACCTGGGCTGGGCCAGTTTCCGTACTTAGACGTGTAGACACCTCAGCTATAATCCATGGACTCTGCTCTATAGAACTCCTTAGATTCATTTATTCTCCTACATCTGACTTGCAAGCAAATTATTGTAATGGAAAGTGTATTGAATCTATTTCATGTAACTTGTAACTTAATATAGTGGGAACATATACCAGTACAACTCATGGTTATGTAGATAAGATAACAATCTCAATCGTTGTTAGTATCTTTACTAAAGTAGCCGATTATTTCGAAAGATGGAATAAGTAGAATAGAAGAAATTCCATATAATGTCACAACTCCTACTAACCTTTTATCAATGAAGAATATTTGATGTCTTCTTGATAATCTCTGTCTTCGTCTTCAAGGTCTCTACTACTTTGTCTATATCCAAATTCTGAAATCTAAACTCTCGTAGGCTAAATCAAGAATTATGTTTTGACACCTAAACTTGAAAACTAGCTTGATATACCAACGCGAGTGGGTTTGACCGAGCAATGCCCTAACAATCTCCCCTTTTGTCAATTTTAGTGACAAAACAATATTACATACGGATTCAAAATATAAAACAATAAAGCTCTATTCCTGATGTATCTTGAATTCTTCGGCGGCTCCTTTGAGTCTTGATGTTTTATTTTTAACTCCTGATGAAAAATCCGTAGACAACACCACAACATATCCAGCTCAAACAAGTTCGAGCTTACATGGGTCAATATGCTAACCCACATGTTGTTAGTGCAAAGAGTAAGAATCAGAGCAACTTTAAAGTTCGTGTATCAAAACTTTTAAAGTGATTCTACTCATTCTTGATACGAAGCTCCCCCTTAATCTTTATACCTCTTTTTGCCAGATTGGTATTAAGCCCAATTGTGTAGGTATAAAATCTGCTTAGAGATCTTATACCTAACAGCCATTAGATCTTTGAACCACAAGTATGAACCCTAATCAAGTAACAAGGTGCAAAATGTAAAGTAGAAGACACATGATGTTTTTAACGTGTTCGGTGCGATGAATGCAACCTACATCACGAATTTATTATGTTCTTGGTGCTTGATTACATAAATCTCCATTAGAGGAAGCTCTAGATCTAGTTTTGTGTGGGGAAGAAGATGAGTATAGGAGAAGGAGGAAGAGAGAGAAAGTAAAGAGAAGATCCCTCTCTCCTAAGAGATATTTCCTTTATATAGAGAAAATTTACATAATAATTACATATGTGCCCTTTTAAGTAAATATACTCTTCGGCGCATCTCGCCTTCTCGTTGTTAAGTGACTTCGGCTCTAATCTTCTTCCGGGTAGCGAGTGTATGTCGGTTACTTCTTCGAAAGACTTCTTCTTCGAGCTTGATCTATACTCGGAAAGGAGCTTTGGTCTCGTGCTGAGCATTCTTCTTCGAAGGGGTATCTGGATCGATATGGCATCTTCGAATAGTGGTCAATGGTCCGTATGCTTGGTCTTCGACTCTCTTCCATGATTCGTGTTCATGATGTATTATCTTGCTTCTCCTCTAGGATGATGACACGTGGATCGACGGAATTATGCCCCTACAGTTTGCTCCTTTGTTAATGGATGCTTCGAAGATTAATCCGTTAGGAAATTCTTCTTGTCATAATTGATGGTGGGAGACACGTGGACTTGCGAGATTCCTGGGGTGTGTTGACTTGAGTTGTATCCTTCCATCTTCTTATCTTTGGTACTTTGACTTGCTTCAGCAGCTTCGAACTTGTAACATTTACGTCTTTGTTGAGTTTCCGAGGAAGTATGCTTGATAGAGTTGGTTGCTATTCTTTTCTCGAATGAGATAAATGCCATGGATTGACTTTGGTGCTTTGTTGGATTCCATCGAGCTAGATCTTCGATGTACTTGTATAACTGGGCTTCATCGACGAGGAATGGTTACTTCGAGGATCCTTTGAACATTGAGGTGACCTTCCTTGGTGTACTTCGATGCAGATAAATGATTGCTTCATGTTGTGACTAGTTTGAAGGGTGGTAATCGGGATGTTGTTGAGGTGTTTATTTTGTTGTGATATTCTCTTCCTTCGAGATTATATTTGGAGCAGGATGAGTTCTTGGCTTTCCATTGTTGTCGAAGGGACTGAGCGGAAGAGTACAAATTGCTTTTAGAGTATGCATACTTGCTCCTGTTCTTGCGCGAAGTTCCTAGACGGCTTCTTGAGTTAGTTGATGTCGTTTGTTGTTGCTTGATTGTTGTTGAAGAAATAAGTTTGAAAATTTTCCATGTGAGATTCTCTTGTATAGTTGCCCTTTTTGCTTTCGAAAGTGAAGGAACTGAACTTTTGTAAGCAAAAGGAATGTTATCCCGAAGTGTATTATTCATGAAGCTAATTTGTTGTACGAAGAGGTTGTTATTAAATGGCTTTGCCCCTGCATTCTTTGTTTTGCTCCAGTTACTGCTCCAGTGTATTGGTTTTGTGACTCTCGAATATCATTGTGAAACGAAGGATGCCCCGCTCCTTGTATTATTGACGTTGCGGTCTTCGAGTGGGTCCTTAGCGAACTTCTTGTATGTACAACCTTCCTCGAGCGTCTTGAAAGCAAATTCAACCTCGAAACCCATTTCACTAGATCTTATCGAAGAAACCTTGGTTTCATGCTCCTGCTTGATGCTTAAATGAATACTTCGAAGTAATATCTTGTGCCCCTGTCTTGTATCGTGTGCTCCAATCTTTGTGTATTTCGATCCTTTTTGCACTTCGAGCCATCCTGCAGTATATTTCGATTCATCTTGTAATGAAGTAAAAGAATATTGTCAATTCGTTCTTCGATAAAGTGAAAAGTATATTTTCGAGTCATTATTCGATGAAGTTAAATGCATATTTGATGTATATTTTTGATTCATTCTTCGATGAAGTTTTTCTTTCATGATCGAGTCATGCTTCTCTTTGATGCATAGTTTTTGTAGTATAACGTGATCAGGCATGCACTTTTCTTCGATGATTTGATCAGGCACGTATTGTTCTTCGATCTATTGTTTTGTGGTAACTCGTGATCAGGCACGAAGTTACTTTGCAAATTCTAGGCTCCTATGGTTACTTAGAGTGAAACTCTGGGGCTTACTTCGATGTGGGAGGCAGTAAACCAAACTATTGGGGGCTTACGGATCACCCTTCCCAAAGGCTTTGAGCTACTTGCCTGGTCTTCAAGCAAGATATGGCTATCGAGACCATAGGTACCCGTTTTGCCTCAGTACGTTAGGTGGGTATCGAAGATATTAAATATCTTCTGAGAGGACATGGTGGTGTCCTGAAAACCGTTTAGCCTTAGTAAAGTAGGAATCTTATGGTGGGTAGCTGTTATTCTGGGTCTCGATAATAAAGTAGCACGATGGGGGAGTGTCGATCAAGGCTGGAGCTTATACATGGTATTGTTCTCCTGTCGCGGCCTGGAGTTCGACTCTTCTTTTCTCGCTTGCCCCTCCTCGAGGCTATATTTGATTTTTCGGAGGAGGTCCCTCGGCTGCGTAACTCGCTTGCCATTCCCATGAATGTAAGTTAATTAGCTGCCTCGGGGTTCCATTCGCCCTAAAGGCAGATGTTAATCCCATTTATCATCCCCTCGACACCTCAAAAGAGAGGTCCTCATGGTCGTATTGTAGGGGTCCAAATGCCTCTAGCTTATGTAGCTTCGATGCAAAGTACCCACCGCTAACGGGGTATGTTGTGGGTAGAGGATTGTGCCATGTAACTCGTAGGGCCCTTATGGCTACATGTACCTCAGCTCTGTGCCTACTGCTCGAGGAATTTTTAATTATTGGCATCAGGGCCTTGGCGTCAAGGCCTTTAATTTCATTGCGTCAAGGCACTAGGGGAGATATGGCATCATGGCCCATTCGTTTATATGGCATCGAGGCCTTTGGAAATGTGCCTAATCAGGTAGGACTTTGCCTCATCGAGGAGGATCTGGAGGTTGTACCGAGTTATTCGCGATAAGCATAATTCGTTCATAATATAGTGTGTGAAGTTGAAGATTGCATAAGAGCTAAGGAGATTCCAATGTGACATAATGTGACAAGTATGCTTTATACACAATGTGATAACTTTGTATATGCTATGTTGTATCGAGAGGAAACTTAATAAATTTAAGGCATTCTAAAAATGCTATCATTAAATGTTGCTCGGTGTTCTACTAAGCATATTCGATACCCCCCTTCTTTCGAGGTGGAAAGAAATGGTTCAATCTTAAGCGTATTCATTCGATGTTCCATCCCCTCATGGTGGGAGGAGATGGTTCGATCTCAAACATAGCCATTTGAAGCTCCATCCCCTCGGGGTGGGAAGAGATGGTTCCTAATTAGGGATGTAACTTTAATTTAAAAGTAGGAATCTTTAGATATTCACGCCCCTCGAGGTGGGATGAAGCGATTCAATAGAACTTTTAATAACCTAACATATTGCAAGTAAGAACTCATATGACTTTATACACTTCTTTGCTAAATAACTTGCATGGAATATAACCTTGTGATAAACATTCTATTAAGCATTGTTCTAAGCAAGATGGATGCATCAACATAAATAATCCGAACTTAGCAAGATAAATTTCAGAGTTAGGAAATGCTTAGCGAAGGCGAGAAGATTGATTATTTTCACTTTGGGTCCATGTTCATCGAGTCTCGATATTTCCTTTTTCCAACTTTCGTCATATGGTTCTAGAGTGCACGTTGCTCCTTGTAAGTGGGCTTTTAGCTGAGTACTTTTGATCGAGCTCCGGTTCATAATCCCTCATCTAGCCTTGTGAATTCTAATGTATCTTCTCTTCATAGAGACTCTTCCAATAATTATTGGCACCTGTAACTCGATAGTCAAATGAATAAGAGTTGCCAATGTATTATAGAACTAACTTTTCCACAAAAGTGATTTCTGTTTTGATGACAATATTACGTTTATTTTGCTCAACATTTATAAGAAAGTACCTCTGAATAATTTTTTCCTCAAACAGAATGAGCTACTTATTTAATCCATCCACCGATAAAATATAAAATGGGTTTTACTTCAATACCTTAATTAATTATCATGTTCAAGACAGCCAGGTGCTACCAATGTATATAAATTCATGACCAAAGTTTCATGCCATGGTTATATTTAACTTTCATGTGAGTTATCATATGATGACTTCGATGGACACTTCTTAAGTTAGGAAGTTGAGTACTCAGTACAGAGACTATCGTTTCTTCGCGCTAATTTTCTGCATGTAAGACGATAAACGTGTTTCGACTTTTTACTATCAAATTCGAAATACTAAAGGATATTGGTTCTTAAGACGTGTTATCTAAGGCTTGATTGAGAATATGAAGAAAATGAATGAATGCATCAAATAGTCATTTTTTTCTTGATTATGCCAACTAAGAGAGTGTGATAAGAAGGTGTGAGGTTTAGAAATTCCCCCTTTTGTGTTGCTCTTGGAAAAATATCCTGGTCGGAGGTGAGCAGACAACCATCAATGGTGAGTTGCGTTTTCCATGATAAGTAGTATGTGGCTTTGTTGGCATGTTGTGAATAGAACTGCTCCAAGATTTGGCTGAGCATCGAAGTTGGCGGACTTGTTGGGCCGAGATAGTATGGATTGATCGAGGTAATGATCGAGAATAATGCTCGGAGATGGAGTTATCGAGGATACTGCTTCGAGATGAAGTGACCGATAGTATTACTCCGAGATGAGGAGGAGGTATCGAGAATAAGGCTCCGAGATTATTAATGTTGAGACATCGAAGTTGGTTTATCAAAGTTGAATCATCGAGGTTGAGTTCTCCAAGTTGGTTGATCGAAGTCGCATGTCGAAGTTGGCTACGAACTGAGTGTTGATTTACTTTGATTGAGATGGTACGGCTTGATCGATATGGCTTGCTGCTGTTATCATTTTATTTGTTTCAAGAGTTGGAGTGATCGTGCTAACCATCGTCCTTGAGTTGTGTATTCATCGCAGTTGGGTTCTTTAGACGAGGATACCCCCGAGATTACTCCTCGAAGAAGATTTTGAAATAAACTGCTCCGAGAATATTGCATCGAGAATTCTAAGATGATTTGTTAGAGCATTGCTCGGTTGAACCCACTGATATTGCTATCTCAAATCAGTTGTCAAGTTTAGGTGACAAAAACACAATCCTTGATAAGTTTACTCTACAACCTCGGACTAGGATAGTTTTAGGTAATCGAGACGAAGACCGCTGAAGACGAAGACCGAAGCTTACTACTTAATAAATCATAACGTCCTCGCTAAAGGTTAGAAAGGTTTTTCCTTTCCGTATCGTATTTACCATTTCTATCATATCAACAGTCTATGATGTTGTTTATATGATCCGAAGGTATTCTGGATTCTTCGCCTTTGCATTTGTCACATTCGTGATATTATGTATAGGTAGAGTATGTTGAATTGTATCTTGAAATGACCTCAACGGTGAACGCGTACATGTGTTGATTGAAGGCATTTCAGAGAACGAGCGGGTCTGTATGAACGCGTTCATGAACGCATACATACGAGTTCACAGATTTCTCCTGAAGTCTCTTGAACTCCTTTTGACAGCTCTATGAACGCATTCATGAACGCGTACATATAAGCCATGAGAAAACTTCCAACTTTCTTATCTTGAAGTTTTCGGTCTAGGCATGATTAGTTCTCGGACTTGTCATTACTTGGCCCATGAAATTCAACTACTTAATCCAAGCGATGTTCAAACAATTATTTGGACCAGAAGTCGCAAGCGATGTTCAAACATGATTTGGACCAGAAGTCGCAAACCTTCAATCAAGGTTGAGTCTTCTTTAACTATTGGCCTTGTCCAAAGTTAATAGATTGAGAACTGGTATTCAAGCTATGGACCTTCTTAGTTCCGGAACTTGCTTGAGCCCTACTCAAGGTTGCTTAAACTTTAAGCAAAGCCTCCCTTGGTGATCACTATAAATAGATGACCTTCTGCAAGATACAATCTCAATCTTCTACACATCTGTGTATCCTTGCATAAAGGTTGGTCGTCATCTCGAAGTCCTTTTGGACTACGACTATTGAAAGACTTCACTTGAGGATCGTGAAGCACATGTCGGAAGTAAAATTCTTGATCCTGTATCTTGGGTCGATTGAATATTTTCAATCTTATCACGACCAAGATTTGATAGAAACTTCGTAAGGTTGATCTTGAATCGTAAACCCTAGAAGTTCCCAAACGCAGATTCACGAACTAGGTTTAATACTAAGTTCTTCAAGCGTTAGGAGGTAAAGTTGTTTAGGCTAGATCAATAAGCCCTATTCAACAAAACAGATTTCCATTAACCTTGACTTTAAGTCTAAAGGAAATCACAATCGTATTCTCGTTTAATTACTTGGGTACTGAGGGTGTTCACATCTGGACGAGGTCCCGGTATTTTTTTTCTAGGTTTGCAGTTTCCTCGTTAACAAAATTCCGGTGTCTTGCATTACTTTTCCCTTCCGCAGTATATTGTCTCTAATCTATATAATTGAAGTAATTGCAAGTTTGTTGATTCATAACCTTTTAGTGAATCCATCTCTGTTGAGATCTACAAGAACCACGTTCTTGTTAGGGTTCGGTTCTCTGAACTATACTCAGGTTGTTGTTTGGATATTGATTTGTGAGATCGTTCAAACAACCGTAATCAACTAGGTTCACGAAAACTAAAAGTTGTGGTGTATCTCGGTATCGCCTCTTTTTCAGTTGGTGTCAGAGCAGGCAAACACCTTATAAAGACGCAACTGTCTGTGTTTGTTTCTATCTAAAAAGATGAAAACTCTTTTAAATAGATTGTTCGTGAAAACCTATCATAAACACCAGAAAGTCCTTAACTGGTTTCGCAATATCCACTGCCTAATCAGTCTTTCAGGACATAACCTTTGAAGGTTCTTACGTCTCCAACATGATCTAGAAAGGAATAGACATTTTCTACTCAACCATCAACTAGAGATCATACAAAATCAGTTAGAAATTCTTATGAACTCTGCTGAACATTGTAAAAAGAAACCTTCATCTTCCAATAAACGATGCTTCAACTGTGGAAGAAAAGGCCATCTCAAAGAAGACTGTACTTGTTGCACAGAAGAATTTCTTACCAAGTACACATATGAAATTTGCCAACACCATGGAGTAATCAATTCATCCAGATCGAATCTATACAAGATGAGGAATGATCTACACAAGGGAGTGATAAGCAAACACAAACGTGTTTGCATAAAATTTCTTTAATTAGAATTAATATACATCCTTAATATTCTTCTGTTCTTTAAAGATGAAAGGATGATATATATATATATATATATATATGAAGACAGGTACGTTCTCTGTATTATATCTTTGATAATATTTTTTCCAGATTATTTTATGAACCCTAGTACCATGAAAAGTCTATAAATTAATGGTACGGCAATGTTCCTTTCTCGATATAAGATAACAAAAATTCTCATCTCTTATGAATTGTTGAGCTCGACTCCAAAAGAGATGTATCCACGTTCAAGAATTATGTGATTCTTGATCTGATGGTCAGTATTTCTCCACTATCTTATAAGCATCTAAGAATCCTGACTCACAGTGAGCACCTAGCCAATATTAGGGAAGATGCTACCACATCCAGAAGAGTCCAAAATGTAATGACTTGATGTGGGTATCAACACTTCGTGAACCCTACTCAGTATTCCCCTGCCTCTGGCTCCTAAGGAAAGAGTCGAGACCAGGACCCATGGGAGCTACTGACTAACTGCTCAGAAGATTATGCAATTATCATAACTTTGATATTTAAACTTATAAGTGACATATAAAGGGCATAATTGCACATTAATTTCAATAGAATGGTCACTACGTATTTTAGAGGAACATGAATTCTCTCGGAACATAATATTGAATGATTTAATCTTAGAGAATTTCATACTTCCTAAATTAAAGGGTATTTGAAGTCCTCATTGGACCCGTTCTGAAACCGACTAGGCTCAGAAAGCCCACGAAGGGAATGTATATATATACCAAGTGGATTGATCCTTGTTCCCGAACACAAAAAACCCTAGGTTTCAAAACTCACCTCCCTTGGATCACTCAACAACTTGGAAGATTTGAATCCACAAGTGAGCTCCTTGAACTCAAGTAAGTAATTTCTCCATATTACTTCATTATGTCTAGATCTACGAAGAATTCCTCGAAATCAAGGAAAGGGAAATCTTCATATGTATATGATTCTAGGGTTGGATTATACTTCTATGATGATATGTGTTGCAACAAATTTCATGAAAATTTCTTCAAGGAAAATCATTATGGAAAGGAAGTATGAAAAGACATCTAATGATGAATTGTCAAACTTCATGGATTCATATGATTGGGGGAACATCTTTGATGGTCTAGGTTTTGGTGGTGATAAGTTAGTCAAATTGTTTTATGCCAACATTCATGACATCAACCATCAAACTTGGGAGTTTAAGACTCTAATTGGCGAAACCACTATAAGTGTAAGTCGTTGTTCTTAGGTTTATCCTTGAGTTGCCCGTGGGAACCGTTCGCGTACCCGCATATGAACATGACCGCTCCAGATTAGATGATATGTCTAATATTCTTGTTCAAAAGGTTGTTACTTGGGATAATAATCGTTTTCCTACGAAGGATTTATCTGTAGTCTTAAAAGCCTTTGGCAAAATCGGGATAACCAATTTGTGTCCTTCATAATGCACCCATGCCTTTTGGAATCAAGAATTTACTGAATTTATGTATTTTCTCTTGGAAAGGAAGGGTGTCATTGATATTTGTGGATTTATATTACTTCAAATGCTAGATATGACATCGTTGAACAAGTGCCTTGGCTTCCCTTGTTTAATTTCTAGAATTTGTGAGTACTATAAGTAAGGACCTATTGATGATAATTTGGTCAAGCCAAAAGTTCTTAAGAATAGTTATATTCGGAAGATCGAGACCAACATCAAGAAACATGCTCGTGAATCTTCTTCATCATCGGCATACAATTCTCAAGAGGCTAGCAACGAAAAACTACTTCTTCAAATTCTCGAAGGGCAACGAAATTTGAACTATAATGTTTATTGCATGCAAAAGCAAGTAGAATTGATTGGCACTCATTTGGGGATTGAACAAGAAATGGCCGATGTAAGAGCCACATACAATGTAAGTGACTCGGAAGGAGAAGATGTTACATAATTTAATTCCTTTTAAAAATTGCTCCCTATGGGTTGGGTAAACAATTATGCTTTGTAGTATCACTACTTTGAATACTACTTGTTTAAAGATGTTTTCTTTTTCATCAATTAATCGAGGTTCTTAAATTAAAATCTTAATTGATGATTGCAATGCTTGATCTTAATTGATTATCTATATGAATGTATTGCATAAATCGTGAACTTACTTTTTTAGCCATACCACCCGTTCGGGTAAAGCAGTTCATGAAGAACTATCAAAATCCATGCTTCTGACTCTTATGGCTAAGGGGAGACGATTTTGATAAAGAGGAACCTCGTAGGATACAATGTTGAACTCCGCTGGATTAAATGTTGTACCTTTAATTCTTAGTCTTACAACCACTAGGAAGGGGTAACCTAATGTTTTCTCTAAAGGCGATGGTTGGCCGAAACTCTCTGAGAAAGTAGGAAGATTAAACCTTGAATTCCTATTTGACCGTAACTGGCTAGGAAAGAAAAACATAATTACAATTTTACTTGTGAAATTGTACATCACCCAATAATTTATTCCAAATCCTTTCTTGGGAAGGTCGTCGCGTTGTTCCTTATGGAATGACAAATTAATGGAGGAGAGTTCTTTTGAACTTGTGCTTCATGGTAATATCTTTTTGGGGTATAAGGTTGTGGAATCTGCGAGAGAATTGCATCTTTTTATCTCTCGTTTCAGGTATGTTTACCCTTGTCTACATTGATTATTGATGTTTTATGAGGATTCTTATATTTCTTGTTCCTTTGTCTATTTTATGACAAAAGGGGGAGAAATCTTGTAGTAAGGGGGAGTAAAATCTTTCTATCTACTACAACAATTGTCTACGGCATTGTCATAGGGGGAATAAAATCGATGTGCTTGTCATGTCAAAGCAAAAAATAGTGTATTGAGTAAGGGGGAGAACATATCATATTGTGTAGTATTTTTAAGCATCGATGAAATATGCTTACAAGTTTTATATACTACTCAATTGCATAAGAAACTCTTGTTGGACTATGTCCTTCTAGAAACCAAGATGTGTGGTGATTTGAAGTTTGTTATCTCTACCTTGAATCTTCACTTGCAGGAACACTCTTATCTGAAGACGCTTAAGATTACAAGAAGATCAAGTACATTATGGTTAGGGCTAAAAGATTTTACTTTTTGAATCCATATGTAAGATTGGTTTTTGTCGCTAAAATTGACAAAGGGGGAGATTGTTAGAGCATTGCTCGGTTGAACCCACTGGTATTGTTATCTCAAGTCAGTTGTCAAGTTTAGGTGACAAAAACACAATCCTTGATAAGTTTACTCTACAACCTCGGACTAGGATAGTTTTAGGTAATCGAGACGAAGACCGCTGAAGACGAAGACCGAAGCTTACTACTTGATAAATCATAACGTCCTCGCTAAAGGTTAGAAAGGTTTTTCCTTTCCGTATCGTATGTACCATTTCTATCATATCAATAGTCTATGATGTTGTTTATATGATCCGAAGGTATTATAGGATTCTTCACCTTTGCATTTGTCACATTCGTGATATTATGTATAGGTAGAGTATGTTGAATTGTCTCTTGAAATGACCTCAACGGTGAACTAGTACATGAACGCGTACATGTGTTGCTTAAAGGCATTTCAGAGAACGAGCGGGTCTGTATGAACGCGTTCATGAACGCGTACATACGAGTTCACAGATTTCTCCTGAATTCTCTTGAACTCCTTTTGACAGCTCTATGAACGCGTACATATAAGCCATGAGAAAACTTCCAACTTTCATATCTTGAAGTTTTCGGTCTAGGCATGATTAGTTCTCGGACTTGTCATTACTTGGACCATGGAATTCAACTACTTAATCCAAGCGATGTTCAAATAATTATTTGGACCAGAAGTCGCAAGCGATGTTCAAACATGATTTGGACCAGAAGTCGAAAACCTTCAATCAAGGTTGAGTCTTCTTTAACTATTGTCCTTGTCCAAAGTTAATAGAAGATTGAGAACGAGTATTCAAGCTATGGACCTTCTTAGTTCCGGAACTTGCTTGAGCCCTACTCAAGGTTGCTTAAACTTTAAGCAAAGCTTCCCTTGGTGATCACTATAAATAGATGAGCTTCTGCAAGATACAATCTCAATCCTCTACACATCTGTGTATCCTTGCATAAAGGTTGGTCGTCATCTCGAAGTCTTTTTGGACTACGACTATTGAAAGACTTCACTTGAGGATCGTGAAGCACAGGTCGGAAGTAAAATTCATGATCCTATATCTTGGGTTGATTGAATATTTTCAATCTTATCACGACCAAGATTTGATAGAAACTTCGTAAGGTAGATCTTGAATCGTAAACCCTAGAAGTTCCCAAACGCAGATTCACGAACTAGGTTTAATACTAAGTTCTTCAAGCGTTAGGAGGTAAAGTTGTTTAGGCTAGATCAATAAGCCCTATTCAACAAAACAGATTTCCATTAACCTTGACTTTAAGTCTAAAGGAAATCACAATCGTATTCTCGTTTAATTACTTGGATACTGAGGGTGTTCACATCTAGACGAGGTCCCGGGGTTTTTCTGCTAGGTTTGCAGTTTCCTCGTTAACAAAATTCTTGTGTCTTGCATTACTTTTCCCTTCCGCATTATATTGTCTCTGATCTATATAATTGAAGTAATTGCAAGTTTGTTGATTTATAACCTTTGAGTGAATCCATCTCTGTTGAGATCTACAAGAACCACGTTCTTGTTAGGGTTCGGTTCTCTGAACTATACTCAGGTTGTTGTTTGAATATTGATTTGTGAGATCGTTCAAACAACCGTAATCAACTAGGTTCACGAAAACTAAAAGTTGTGGTGTATCTCGGTATCCCCTCTTTTTCATGATTGCTTTGAGTTGTAATGTTAATTTCTCTCGTAATGGTACTGATGTGCATTTGACCCTTGATCTGCTTTCTTCGAAGGTGCCTCGATGATATATCTCGATGATGAACCAACATAGTTGAAGAGGTGAGGCTGACCTGGCTGTTTCGAAATTATTTGACGGCGGGGCTGAACATCGAGGCTGAGTTACTGTTGCTGGTAGGTTTCTCTCGATACTTCGAAGGTCTATCGAAGTTTGTTGTTGATTACTATGAGATTGCTGGTGCTTCGATGCTTGTTGTTGGTTCTTCGGAGATATTCTCGACTAGTGAGGGAATTTGTTCCGAGAATTGTTGACTCGATTTCTTTGGCGA
>JAJJMA010324226.1:0-10557 GCA_023529015.1 Papaver nudicaule
ATAGTTGTCTCTTTTTGTTTGGGTACTTGTTTAGTTATTGTATAGTTGTGATGTTCTTTCAATCACTGTTTTGAAAGTTTAAAGAAATGAATTTCTTTTCTACTGTTTGTAACTTGTATCTATTACCTCTTTTCCACTGTTAAAGCAAATGAGTATCGTTTCTACTGTGAATAACCCTGTTTGCAAATTGAATTTTAATCGTATCTTAAATCGGCGGCTCGGAAAACTTGGGACTTGTCATGTTGACCGAACACCACGGTCAATTGGAAGCGAAAAATTTTCTGGGTCGTCACAAATGCCTAATCCCCTCAACCTACATGGTATACGGATTCAATGGCTCTTCCACTAATCCCAAAGGAGAAATAACTCTGGAAGTACACGCTGGAAAAATCATTACCTCTACGACTTTCTGTGTAGTTGACGTTGTTTCACCTTACTATGCCATCATGGGTAGATGGTGGATTCATGGTATCAAGGGAATTGCCTCCACTTACCATCAACGACTACGATTCCCCACTCCAGAGGGAATAGCTGAGATTATGGGAGATCCCAGAGAAGCTAGATACTGCTCAGAGGTAGATGTGAGAAACTGTGTGGAAAAAGTTAACATTCCCTGAAACACCAAGAAGAGGATTCTGGAGCAGGAATGCCAGAAGGAAATCGATGAGTTCATCGAATGTTCCACCTCTGCGAGGGTTATACGTCAAACAATCGCCAAGAACAAGGGAATTAGGGACAGAGAAGAGGAGGAAGCCATTAGACTAGCCTGCCTAGAATCAATGGTCCAGAAACTCAAAGAGAAGATTGTCCACCAAATCTCTGAGGATACCCAGATGGCTGATGCCTCTGGAAAGTTATAGCAATCAAAGGCTCAGACAGAATTAGGCCCCCAGAAGCCTATATTCTACACGTCTGAGCCGACAAAGGAAGTGTATATTGGAGGCCCAGACACACCAAAGATGGTCAAAATTGGGACGCTCCTAGATCCGACCTTGAAAAAGAACTCATAGGGATGTTGATGATATGTCGATGTGTTTGCATGAAAGATGGAGGATATGCCGGGAATCGACCCCGAATTATGCCTCAAACATCTGGGAATCCCCACGGACATAAGCCATCATCATCTCCGAATCAATCCAGGTGTCAAACCTGTGAGGCAGAAAATCCGAAAGATCGCCCCAGTATATCAGGAAGCAGTCCAGAAGGAGCTTCAGAAGATGGAAACAGCAGGAGTCATTCGGGAGGTGCAGTACCCACTATGGATCTTTAATATGGTACTGGTCCCAAAGAAAAACAACGTTGGGGTGCGGATATGCATTGACTTTAGTGATCTAAATAAGGCATGCCCCGAGGACAGTTTCCCACTCCCGAGCATAGATCAACTAGTTGATGCTACCTCTGGGAATGAACTGTTATCATTCATGGATGGTTATTCAGGTTATAACCAAATCCCTCTGGTGCAAGAAGATGAAGAGCATACTGAATTTTTCACTCAAAATGGGCTGTACTGTTACACAAAGATGCCATTCGGACTCAAAAATGCAGGGGCAACCTATCAGAGGCTGATGTCCAAGACGTTCTTACCTTGGATTCACAAAACTCTGGAGGTATATGTGGACGACATGCTTGTCAAAAGCAAACAATCCAGACATCACTCATAGACCTGGAAGAGATTTTCGCTCAGATGAGGAAATTTTGCATCCACTCAAATGTACATTTGAGGTCACCTCTGGGAAGTTCCTAGGTAACATGGTCACGAAGGAGGGTATACAGGTAGACACTGAGAAAGTCAGAGATATCACGGAAATGCCCTCACCAGTAACTCGAAAGGATGTCCAGAGGTTGAATGGAAGATTGGCTGCACTGGGGAGATTCATTGCAAGATCTTCCGACAAACTCAAACATTTTTTCAACATCCTGAAGAATGGCCAGAAGATGGTCTGGAGTAAGGAGTGTGAGGAAGCGTTCTACAACGTCAAAAAGTATTTGGCAACAATGCCTATGCTACAAAGCCTGAACCAGATGAACCCTTGTACGTTTATCTAGCAGCCACCTCCCACTTTATCAGTGCAGTACTCTTACGCATAGTGGAAGGTGAGGAAAGGCCCATCTACTTCATCTGTAGAACTCTGGGGCCTGCCGAAAAGAATCACTCTAAGATTGAGCAGATAATTCTGGCGCTGGTATTTGCTTCTCAGAGATTGAGAACATACTTCCACGCTCACCCCATAACTGTGATCACCAAACTGCCCATCGATTCAGTACTCAGAAACTCTGAAAGGGCTGGTAGGATCACAAAGTGGGGAGCTCAGATCAAACAGTTTGGAGTACAATACCAGCCTCAGACTGCCATCAAAGTCCAAGATGTCGCTGACTTCTTAGCAGACTTCCCTCTAGCAGAAGAGGAGGAACTCGAAGATATACCTGGTTTTGAGGATGAACTGGAAGACCCCCCAGAGCTTATGAGGGCGGAAAATCCTACCAGGTGGGAAGTCTTTGTTGACGGGTCCAAGAACGCTGATGGGGCAGGCATTGGAATGGTATTCACAACTCCTACTGGAAGAAGAATTGTACACAGCTTGAGACTCGAGTTTCCCACCACAAACAATATAGCAGAGTATGAGGCAGTCATACACGCTCTGCGGTTGATTTGTGAGATGGAGCTCAGAGATGTAAGGCTAACAAGTGATTCACAGCTGGTGGTAAGGCAGATAGAGGGAAGATATCAAACTCTGAACCCATGCCTACAAGCCTACCACACGAAAACTCAGGAATACATAAACAAGATACCTGGCCTCGTTCTCAGGCACATCTCTAGGAACAACAATCGACATGCGGATGCCCTGGCATTTATTGCATCGATGTTGAACGACCCTAAGATTGCAAGCATCAGAGTAGACAGGGTTCTATTACCCTATGTGCCTCTGAGAGAGCCAGATGCCCCAGAGCCAGAAGTGAAGGTATTCACTACTGAGATGGGAGAAGGACAGTCCTCTGACGATGGACCCACAGAAGAGGATTGGAGAATACCTATTCACCAATACCTAGAGAAGAAAACACTCTCAGGAGAACCAGGATACAACCATAAAACAGCCGCACGATCTAAGAACTACAGGCTACGAGATGGAATCCTATACAGGCAATCTCCTCTGGGACCGCTGCTCAGATGTCTCTCCAAGGAGCAAGGAATTAAAATTCTAAAGGCTATCCATTATGGGGACGCCGGCAACCACTCTGGAGGGACATCTCTGGCAATCAAAGCTAAACATATGGATACTTCTGGCCACACATGCATGTGGACGCCAAAGAAATGTCCAGAAGATGTGAAGCATGTTAAAGGTATGGTAAGAGAATCCATGCCCCAGCTACGGAACTACACTCTGTCACTAGCCCATGGCCTTTTGCCAAGTGGGGGATAGACATAGTAGGTCCTCTGGAGGCTGGAACAAAGAAAAGACGGTTTCTGATTGTCGCGACTGATTACTTCACCAAGTGGGTAGAGGCGAAAGCCCTGGCTAACATACGTGACAAAGATGTATTCAAATTCATATTTGAACAAATCATCTGTCAGTTTGGAATACCTGCTGCCATAACCTTTGACAATGGTGCTCAGTTCAGAGGAAAAGAGATCAACAGGTTATGTAATAACTTTGGCATCAAGAGAAACAAGTCTACCCCCATATATCCAGAGAGTAACGGCCAAGCTGAGGCCACAAATAAGACTATCGCTGATATTCTGAAAAAGACTCTGGATGGACATGGGAAAAGATGGTGCGAGCAATTACATAACGTTCTCTGGGCCTACAAAACGACAAAAGAAGAGCCACAGGAGAATCTCCATTTTTTCTCACCTTTGGGGCAGAGGCTATCATACCAACAGAAGTGATGATACCTACAACCAAAACTGAGGCATGGGAGAACGACCTAACATCAGACTTGATGCTGGCACGGCTTGACGACCTGGAGGAAACACGAGAAGTGGCCCTCCAGAAGATAGAGAATTACCGCCGAAGACTCGCCAGAGAGTACAACAAAAGAGTTGGCCTGCGAGAATTCGAGGTGGGAGATCAGGTCCTACGAGAAATTCCTCTTTACCAACGAAAGAAGGGAAAGTTCGCTCCTACCTGGGAAGGACCCATGAAGATCACTGAAAAGGCGGGGGATGGGGCGTACAGACTCCCAAAGCAAAATGGAATCGAGCTCCAGAGACCATGGAACGCTAGATATCTCAAGCCCTATCACCCCTAGATACTTCAAGAAGTCTCAAAGCCCGCACAGGGAAATATCTCTCAGAGCTTTGTAATACTATGTACGAAATAGTGTTAAGTACTTTTGAAAACAATCATGTACAACCTCTGGAATATTAATAAAATCTTTTGTTATTATTATGTCTATGTTCTCAGAAAATTTGAAGATGTCTCTTTCCTTCTATTTTCGAAACCCTCTGAAAATCTGAAGATGTCTCTTTCCTTCTATTTTCGAAACCCTCAGAAAATCTGAAGATGTCTCTTTCCTTCTATTTTCGAAACCCTCAGAAAATCTGAAGATGTCTCTTTCCTTCTATTTTCGAAACTCTCAGAAAATTTGAAGATGTCTCTTTCCTTTATTTTCGAAACATTCAGAAAATTACAAGATGACTCTTACCTTGAATTTTCGAAGTACTAGCCATACAACCCACGCCCAGATCTAACGAATAGGCATTCGTCCCTGCACATACAGGGGCAAAGACCCCGAAAGGGTATTTCAGGTACGAGGGAGGTGCACACTCCCCCAATGTTGCCCATTGCCTTAGTCTATGGACAGATCTCTTATCTATATGACTCGGATGCCCTGATAACATTTTAGGATGCCATTTTGGAGATGCAGGCTGAGGGATGGCTCCCCTCACGAAACATCCCAGAATGAATGAACTCTCAAAATTCACCTTAGAGAAAATTTCGTCATCATGATCAAGGTAGTACAGTTATGACCTTGTCTGACTTAGTGGCCACTGAGTCCTTCGACCAACATGGAATCTTCTTCATGATGAAAGGAAATTTTTTGGTAAGACTTTACAAAGTTGTTGAGCCTCTAAGGGACAAAGTGTTGAAAAACACACAACCTAAGACAACATGGTCTAAGGCAAAAACATTGTCTAACTCTAAAGGCACGAAAGTGACAAAACAAACACCCATACATTCACGGCAATAAAGGTCAGAAGTGTTTTTCCCCCCAAGCTTGGGAGCGCACAGACAAAAAATCAAAGTATTTGTTGTTAGCTAAGAACAACCAATGAACACACTACCAAGAGTAAAGTCAGTTCAAGAAGAAGAAAGAGAAAGATAGTCAATCTTCTGCAAGATTGGAGGGAGATGGCCCTCGCTCTTCAGTATCAGCATCTTGATTCTGAGGGCACTCGTTCTCTGGCTCCTCAACTTCTGGATGCCCCTCCCCATCCTGCTCTCCGAGCTCCAAGCCTTCCTCGACCTCAGAGGTTGGTACACCCTCAGGCTCTTCAGCCTCCGAGATTGGAGCACCTTTGGAAGCAGACGCCTCAGAATCTCTGGAAGGAGCGACATTTTCTTGCAAAGCAGCCATGAATTTAGGAGAGGCTTCAGGAGTCTTCTGAGCCTGAATGGAGCGGAGAAGATCATCATATTTGGACCTCCATTGTTTGTTCAAGGACTTAGCTGTATCAGAAGATTCCTTAGAATATCGCTCATGGAGATCGTCCTCATGTTCTTTCTGCTCCTCTTCAAATCCTACAACCCTGGCCTCCAGAGTCTATTTCTCAGCCTTGAGAATCTCAAATTGCAACTTCAACTCCTCGAGCTCTCTAGCTTTTCCTGAAGGAGGAATAAAGCAAACATGAGAAGACAGGAAAAACACTAAGACAAGTAAATAAATCTGAGGCCTACTCTAATCTACCTTCGGAGTCAGAGATGATAGTCCTCAGAGTCTGCTCAGTGTCCAACCTGGCAGAATCAAGCTCACTATACTGCTTTTCTAGAAGGGTCAAGGCATGAGTATCCATGGGGAAAGCATCAGCATGCTTTGCCATGGCATCACGCAACCTTCTAACAAGCTCATGTGAAGCCTTTAACTCATCAGCCGCACACTCAGAGGCATCCTTATAATCCTCAATCTGATTAAGCATAGGTTGATGATCCTTTTGCCACCGCACAAAAGTCCTAACTTGGTCTTTCAGACCTCGTTTAGTAGACCCTAAACATTCAATCTGGGACTGAGATTCTCTAAGCTGTCTGTGAAGACCTTCTACAGTCTTAGAGTGCTCCTCTGAGAGATTGGCAAGCATACTATGGATTTTATCCTCATGAGTATTCGCCATCTTACACAAATCAATCTCCAAGGAGCGGATCTGACTATCCCTAAGAGTGAGTTTATTATGGTAGTCACTACGATCCCTCTCCCACTGAACCTTAGCTTGATCAAATTCGACTAAGGGAAAAGGGCTATTTTAGGTCCCAGAAAAAAGTGTACAAAACTAACTAGAAGACGTCAAGGAGAGTTACCTTTCTGAAGGTTCAGACTCTTCTGAAGCTCGGAAACCTTTTTCTGAGAGTCTTTAAGTTGGCCGTCCAGAGCTCGGACGGATACCTGAGAGCTAGCTGAACAAGATGCAAAGGCATTCTGGACCTGAAAAGGATCCCAGAATCAACAAACAAGCGACAAAACCTAAGAAAGAGTAAGAAGGGTGAATCTCACTTACCAGCAAGACAAGATTCTCTGGGACAACAGCCCTAGCTTGCTCCTCAACACTTTTACTCTGAAAGTCAGGAGCAAGGAGAGTGGCTACAACATTGGAGGCAGTCCCAGAAACAACCAGAGAACTGCCAGGGGGAATCACCAAAGTACTTTCTTTCTTAGAAGACCCAGCCTTATGCTGAACTAGCACATCATCATCCTTGGGAGTCTGAGCACTCAAATCTGCGACTTGAGAAGACTTACCCTTGGAGGGTTGGGCTGGTTGGACAACGACCACATCATCATCCTATTGGGACTGGAAGGTTTCATGGAAAGGCACGTCTACGGACTCTGGGACATCATCTCCATAGTCTACCACCAATCTCCGAGCAGCGGTAGGAGGTTTGGAAGCTACAGTTCTCCATTTTTCGGAGGAGACAGCGACCTTCTTCCCAATTTGCTTAGCAGGCTGCGAGAATAACTCTCAGAGTCAAAAAATAGGGACAAGTATGGGACACATACTCAGAAAGCTAAGGCAAATATTTTTTACCTCTGAAACTTCTCCTCCCTTGTGCTTCCTAGAGCCACCAACATTGGTCCAAACATTCATCCATGGGAGATAAGAAGGGAGATCCTCTAGAGATTCGGGAGTCTCCAGAATGGGATTCCTATTGCTATCAAACCCAAAGACGAATGGACCCTCAATCAGCAAAGGTCCAACATGCCAGTTAGGATCGTGGGACTTGCGGACGAAATCCCATTGAGAAGTCTCACTGCCACCTGGAGGGTCTACATCCCCCAGAAGCAGAGGAGCCCCTCTCCTCTCATCCGCACTCTTTCTCTGAACGCTCACTCCAAATCCCTCAAAGGGACTATCCCTCCTAGCCTGAGTTATCCGGTAGTTGCGCTTAAAATTCTCCACAGTGTAGATTTTAGCATCCTCAGGGTCAAAGGAAACTTTCTCAGATTGAAAGAGAATCCTTCCCCGAGCTCTGGAAGCACACTCAACAAGGATCCTGCAAGCTGTATTGTTCAACTGGAACAGACCTCTGGGAGAGTCCACTCCAGAAGCTAGAGCACGATACACGAAGGAATCTTTGGGACTCCATAGAGGAATACGGAGGACAGAATCAAGTTGAGCCTTGGTGACAATAATTCGGGTCCTACTCAGATTGCTCTCCCTCAAGAGCTGTGGAGTGATAACACCTTCACTCCTCTGAGGTGTATCCCACGAGATCTGGAACCTGGAGTCCAGATAATACTTTCTACGGAGAGTTTTCAGACAATTCGGATCTTCATCCCTCTCAGAGGAAGTTGAAGTTCTGAAACAAAAACAACCACAAAATAAAGGAAAATCGAAACTCAGGTTTTCCCTTGGAGCAACTGTTCATCACAGTGAGGAAATAGGGGATTTCTTTGAAATAGAAGAAATTACCAAAGATCACAATGAACAGGACTAACCTTTTTGGCGCCATTGCCGTCGCAACCCAAGCTTTTTACGATAAAAGTGAGGCGGAGAAGATGATGAAAAGTGGAGCAAAGATTCTCAAACAGAGAAAATCTCTGAGGAAAGAGAATGAAAAGGAAATAAAGGTCTTGAAAAGACCAAAGGTTTCTTTTTTATATCCAACCTCTGAAAAGGTGGGTTACCAAACCGGCGCTTCCAGTTATTTGACGACGTGTCCAAATCTTGGAGCTTAGGCTGGAGCACGTGTGTGATGGCACCCTTCGGCAATATTTTCTTTCTAACTTACCCTTTGGGAAGTTAAAAAGAAAAGGAGCAAACTGTAGGTACCAGAAATCTGGTGGACACGTGTCACCATCCTAAGGGCGGTAGCAAGTTAGTGAATACACCGAGAGGTATGGGATAAACCCTAAAAGTAACTGACCGCAACCCACTTGAGGATGAGACGCGTGTAAAGTACGACAGGCTAAAGCACGGATAAGGTTGAAGGTACTACAGAGGCATTAAATGCCAAGTCAGAAAGAGGAATACAGCTGTTTAGCACCAGTCAAACCTAGGGTTTCCCTGAGATTACGGTCAAACAGTCTGTGATAGGTTGTCAAAATACCTATTCAAGAGTACCTTAATCATGCACTTTAGTCGACTTGAGCCTCATACATTGTTTGTTTTCTTCGTTTTCTATTTTACAAGTATTTTGGAATTATATTTAATAAAATGAAGCAGAAACAACTCTATTTACAAGTTGGCGAATCTAGGTCGAGTCAAGTACAAGAGAAGAACAAGGCTACAAAGGTGTCACAAAAGAGAACCACTAAGGGGCACAACAATTACTGAAGGCAACCAAGGGATATACCAAAGAAGTTACTGGAGCACCTGCACTATAGAGCTCAGGGCAGACACTGAGTTTGAGCTGCCAACTATTGAAGCAGACGGAAATTGGATTAGGGCCACCCATCTCTATAGATAAGGCACAGAAGCAGATTTTCTTCTCATCTGTTCTGTGTCTGAAATTCAGACAAGAATGGAAGACAGTCGCAGGGGAATAGGAAAGAGAGTTGGTGACGGCAAAGCAGGGGAGATCCAAGCATAGAATCAAGAGCAAGAAAATCAAGTCTCTGCCAAAGTATAGGGCAGATTTGAAGATTAAGAAGAGGTCAGCGGTGAAATTAGGTGGTTGTTTGAGTTGGTACCCTCTGTTCTTGGGTTCATACAGCAACAAATACGGAAGATGGTGTTCTGATGGGGTTTAAACGTTGGTTCAAGTGCTGTTGCGGGACACAGATGGAGCTATTGAATTGATGGTTGTTTATGAACAAAGGTGAAGAAGAATATGCAATGGTTGCTGATGTTGGTGGACTCGAAGGAAAGAAGAAATTGGATGCAAAAGTGAGCTCAGAAGACTGTTCTGGAGCTTGGGTTATGGTCAATTTCTGCTGTGAATGAATGTTGTGCTAGGAATTTAGTTTCTGCTGGTGATGAACTCTGTCTGTGAGAGTTGGAATTGAAATTGTGCTGCCGGATATCTAAATCCGACAGAGGTGAGTGAGAAGATGGCGAGCATGCGGTTCACACGTGTGACGAGTTGGGTTGGTTCTGAGTTGAGTTGGTTCTGAGTCGGATCTGCGAGTTGGGCTGGTCAGTTAATGGGCTCAGCAGTTCTGTTGGGTTTGCTATTGGGTCTCGGATTTGGTGTTTTGGTTTAGGAAAGGGTTAGGTTTTGATGTGAATAAATAAGAGAGTTTTTGAAAGAGTTGGGAGGACGCAATTTGGAGAGCAAAGTTCCTGGCACGTTTCCCGAGGCGGTGAAGAACAAGGGTTTTGGGCACGGATTTCGAGGTGGAACCTTGGGAGAAAGATTGGAGCGTTGCGACGAAGGGTTTTTATGATTTCTTTCACAAACATAATGATTTCTTTTGCTTTTATTAAGAACATGAGTAGCTAATTTATTTATTATTGGTTGAGGATGTAGTCTCTAAATTGCAAGACATGTTTTGATTAATTATGGAGTTGAACTTATTCTTTTCATTATCGATTTTATTCTACTATGCGTATGAGTGTATGATTGATGTATTACACTAAGGTTGAATGTCTTTTGATTCAAGTGGCCAATTGAGTTAGATTATGTTTATACCTATTGCTAGAATTAGGTTTGGAGATACGAAATAGTTGAAGAACCTATTCATAAGTAGCACGATATGATTATTGAGGTGGTGATAGCTTCGAGAGTCATATGTAGAATACAACCTTTGTTGAATGAGTCATTCATGGTGGTTCATTGCATTGATTAGCCTATTTCACAAAACTTAGTGCTCTTAGAGAGTTGAACTCGATTACTCATGGTGTCGAGTTATTCTCTACGTAGTATTCACACATTCATCGTTATGGTGTGTGATGACTTTAGGAAATTC
>JAJJMA010324232.1:0-10376 GCA_023529015.1 Papaver nudicaule
GACAGAAAGCTCCAAGAAGCTCAGTGTACCTCTTCAGGTTGCCCTAAGGTACATCGAGCAGTCCGAATCAACAAGTGAAATTCGTTATCCAAGAAGTAGGCGTAATCAACCGCCGCATTCAAGGAACTTGAGGGATTTTTATCACTTTCACAAGTTTTATGGGCATTCTACCAAGAATTGTGTCACAACACAAGACCAGACTCACTATTTCATCTCGAAGGGAAAGTTCGATCATCTTCTAGGATTACCAAACCCACCTCCAGAACAGTCACGACCCAAAGAAGAAAAGAAACATGAAGCATACGTAATCACAATCGCGAGATATTCCAAGGTTCAAATACTGTAATTCTATAGTACATGCTGAGGTCAGCGAATATACCTTCAGAAACAACATCAGTGATAGAATCCACAAAAGGGACTTCGAAGGAAAAGAGATAATGAGTGTAGCTATGAGGAAACCCCTCGAAGAATGGCAGAAAAAACCAGTCTTCTTTTATGCTGAGGATATCCCGGATGAAGAAAGGTCACACAACGATCCTTTGGTAATAACTTTGAATATCGAGAAAATCGCAATGCCAAGAATACCGGTGGACTCAGGAAGTTCTGTCGATATACTCTTTGGCAAGACTCATGATCAACTATTTGGAATAGATGCAGTGTTAGTACCTTCGACATATAACGTGTTTGGTTTCAATGGTAAACCTTCAATACCAAGGGGTGAGTTACTATTAATAGTTTACGTCGGCAAGCTTGAACTCCCTACACCATTCTGTGTAGTAGACATTGACTCTCCATATACTGCTATTATGGGAAGACCATGGCTACATAGTTTAATGGGAGTAGCTTCAACGCTTCACATAAGAATCTGATTCCCAACACCAACGGGGATAGCAAAAATAATGGGAGATCCTGTTGAAGCTCGTGTCTGTAATGAAATTGACGTACATCAAAGCGAAGGCTCCAAGAAAGATTTGGGGAGTCAGAGCAAACACCTAAAGATAACATAATCTAGCATCAAGGAGTTTATTGCTGAAGTAGAGGCAGGGATGGCCACAGTCTGCATGGAAAAACCAAAGGCCATTTCACAATCAATCGTATGGCAAGGACAAGGTCAGTGGCACAAGGACATGGAGCAGTTCATGATAACAAACAATAAACAAAATGGTGTGTCAACATCGAAGTCATGTTGCAATACCGTCAAAAACACTGAAGAAGATCCCTTCTGGACATGCCCATATGTCATTGAAAAGGCAATGGGAGATGATACGTATAGTTTGCTCAACTGCGAAGGAGAAAGATAGAGCACCCCAGTCGAAGGAAAACATTTGAAACATCTTAATTAAACTTTGTATGTAATCAAGGCATTTCAATGGCTATCATTAGAAGAATAAATAAAGACACAGCTTGATCTGTTATATCTCGATTCAAACTCCATATCCTACACTACGCCACAGGGGCCTGTTTGTAACGCTTATAGACGTTGCGCAGAATTAAAGCAACGTCTATTAGCGTTGCAAAAACGGCGTTACAAATTTTTCGTGACGTCTATTAACGTTGCTCTAATTAATTAACGCAACGGAAGTAACGTTGCATCTTCCGTTGCACTTTTTTATTTAAAGCAACGTAAGTAACGTTGCAGAATTTATTTAGAGCAACGTTTTCTGTAATTTAGGCAACGCCTATAAACGTTGCAGATTTTTTAATTAAAATTAAAAAAAAAATGTAATACCGTATAAAAAAATACCGTATAAAAAAAATACCAAATATTATATTTTATATATTCCTGTATTATAAAAATTGCATTTCAAATTCCAGTATTATTACAAAAAATTAAGAATCTATGACATCTAAAAACAGAATTGAGCAGCCTAAACAATTTTCACAAAAAATCAATCCACACTAGAGTTGAGATTAAAAGAAGCATTACTTGTAGGTCTCCATGAACTCATCAGCACTTGCATCTATGGTCTTAAAGAAGGCATCCATACCAGCTCCGGTAACTGCAGATACACCGACTGAGCGGAGATTGTTGTAGAATTCGTCCAGGACAAGTGAGAGGCTTCTTGTTAGGGTCGACGTATACGAGTTAACACTCCACATTTAACATGTTAGAGATATTACTGCAGAAAATAAAGGCTGGAGCTATTCATGTTTCATTTTACTTTTGTGAGCTTAATTCAATATGGACTTGGGTAAGTACTTAAAGTAAGTAGAAAACACTTCAAACTTGAAGTCTACCTGTGCCGTAGAAATAGTATACGGTCCAGGGTAATCAATGTGGAACTGTTTGTCTTCTCTCAAGTCTGTTTAGAAATTTAAAATAGAAATTAAGCATCGCAGATTCCTCTTTTGTTAAAAGAAAATACGGCGGAGTGGGTTTGGTCCCTTTCCTGAATGAAGAGTGAACATTTGAGAAAAGAACGAGTACCTAGTTTGGTTCCCACGAGAACAATAGGAACCGATGGTTCATAATGTCGTAGCTCGGGAACCCACTCCTCTCATTCAAAACAAAGGAAAAGAAAGAATTAGACTAGTGATGTTCGTGTTTGTGTCTCTACCATATCACATTTTAAGGAAAATATAGTGGAAAAGGGGGAGCAAAAGGCGTACCTTTTTGGCAATGTTCTCAAAGCTGGGTCTTCTGATCAGCGAGAAAGCAAGCAAGAAAACATCAACTCCTCTATAACTTAGAGGTCTAAGTCTGTTGTAATCTTCTTGACCTGCAAAAGGATTCAAAGATTCAACCACAAAGTATCAATCATTTCTAGTTTCATCTCCTTTCCCGATTCAAAAACATAGATTGCAGTACTTGAAAGTAGACCTCGAGTGAAACTAATATTCATTTGCACATCTGCATGACATGTAGTCTTAGCGGCATCCAAGGCAACCTACACATAAAACAACGCATAAACGGCTACATTAGTCTTATAATTCAATCACCTTATTATATTCTACTCTAGCATGAATTGCACTATTACATACCACAATCCTATCATCAAATCCACCAACATGTTTACGAGTAGTTTCTGCCTCGACAACATCAATTTGCAACCTGCACGTCGAGCAATTAAGTCCCTGGTCTATTAGCTCAAGAATCTTAGTTTCAACACAACACATAAATAAATTTGCAGTTGGGCAATTACTTACCACAGTTCCAGAATCATGTTCACCACTGTTATCAGAATCATGTTCAACAATGTAATCAGAATCAGTGGTAGAATCAGAATCGTTTTCATCGGCACTCTCACAACTTTGCAGACTTTCAATTCTTCAGATTTAGCAAAACCTTGTGCTTTCACATTCACATCCACCAGACTGGAATTATCAAAAATTTCATTTTGGGTGAGCAAAAGGCGTACCTTTTTGGTAATGTTCTCTAAGCTGGGTCTGCTTATCAGCGAGAAAGCAAGCAAGAAAACATCAACTCCTTTATAACTTAGAGGTATAAGTATGTTATCTCCAAATTAGGCAGCAACATCTCTCTACTAAACCAATAACAGAAAATAAGAGTGCTTTAATACAAAATGTAATTAGGACAGTCCAATCGGAGTGCCCTCCACTTTACATTACCTCCTCTCACACATACTCTCCTCACTGTCTTGTTGCTTGACAGCTTGGTGTTAGCTGCCTGACGACCGAGCTCGTACCTAGAAGAGCCAACAAAATTGAACATCAAACACTTCCAGACAATGACGACTACAATAAGAGTGCATAGACACTGTGAATCGCAATTAATAATTTACACATCCATTATCATATAAGTGAGAAACTACATACTATTATCCAGTCTATCCTAGAAAACAAACAATGAGATTCATATACCCAATGAATTATCCCCAATTTGCAGTCACTACAACAAACAACACAGTAAGCATACGTGGACAACTCTAACATAACAACTCCAAAGCTGTTAACGTCGCAAACCTGGACGCATTGGTAAAGAAGCAAACCTGGACGCATAATAACAATACATCACAAAAATATTAAGTGGTTACCTGTCTAGTGGCTTCCAACACGTTAACAACTCTAACATAACAACTCCAAAGCTGTTAACGTCGCTTTTGACAGTAGAAATCCCTGACATAGCAAATTCAGGTGCACTATAACCAGTACTGCCAAGATTGGGAAGTTTGGGAAAGCTCGACTAAGTTAACTGTCACATGGATAAGTAACAAAGAACATTAGTGGCCTAATCTAAACAAAATCCATGCCATAGAATCGAATTAAAAAGTCATATACCAGCAATAGTGGCAGAACAACGCGTGACAGGACGTATCCGAAACAACCCTCTCCCACCACCACCAGTAGTACCTGTACTTCTATGGTTGAGTTGTTGTGCTTGATTTGTACTGCATCATTCAAAAGAGTACCACCAGAAACACCAACAGCTGCAGACCCACCATCAAACTACAGCCAACAACAATGAAAAGAAACTATCACCAACACCTGAAGCCAACCTCCATCAACAACATCTCCACCCACTACAACAAAGCAACACAACTTAAACCTTCAAATAACTATCAAAGTCATGATTCTTCACAAACTAAATCCAAATAACTTCAACAAAACAAACTGAAACCAAAGTCAAACCCGACCTGAATAAAGTAAACAAAAATGTGAAAATCTAGATCTGAAAAGTTCGAATGCACCAACGACCATCTCAAAAGCAAAAGCAAACCCATGCTTTAAAAACACCATGAAATACAGTAAACAAAACAAAGATTGCAAAATCTTTACAAAACCATTCAGAAGATTAGGTCAAAATTAACAATAATGGCAAAACAAATGACAAAGTTAGGGTTTATACCTGATCAAATCTTCTTCTTGGAGTCTTTAACTGCATCGATTATAAGATGAGGTTTGCTTCTGATTTCAGGAACAAATCAATTCCATATAGGGTTTCAAAAAAAAAAAGGGTCGGGTTTGCTTTTAGATCTGAGATGGTCGGGTTTTCTTCTGATTTCAGGAACAAATCAATTCCATCTTCTTGAGAGTTAACGTTCGATCTGTGAGGGAGATCGAGAGCAGAGAAGAAAGGGAGATCGAGAGAAGGAGAAGAAAGGGCGAGAGAGAGAGAGAGTGTGTTTTTTTTTCTGAAGGAAGAGATAAAAGAAAAAGGTAGAAAACAAAATATAAATCCGGAAATTCTATTTTCCGGTAAAAAGACGTATTAGCCCTTTGTGCGCAACGTTATTGGCAACGTTAAAAACGTTGCTTAATTAATAAAAAAAAATCCTATTTAGAGCAACGTTAAAAAAAAATTGCGCAACGTTATTTGACGTTGCCACGTGGGCAACGTCAAAAAACGTTGCAGATGCAAAAAATAAAACGTTACAAATCAGGCCCTGTGGCGTAGTGCTACTCGATTAGGTGAATCTCCTTTAAGGCCTTGACGCCATATAAACCAAAAGGCCCTGATGCCATATCTTCTATAAGACCTCGACGCCATATATATAAAGGCCTTGACGCCAAGGCCTTGATGCCAATTATAAAAAAGTCGGTGTTAGGTACAGAACTGAGGCACATGTAGTCGTAAGGGCCCTACGAGCTACATGGCACAATCATCTACCCACAAGATACCCCGTTAGCGGTGGGTACTTTGCATCGAAGCTACATAAGCTAGAGGCATTTGGACCCACTAACACGCAACCTATTGAACCTCCTTAATGAGGCGTCACGGGGATAATAAATGGGATTAACATCTACCATTAGGGTGGATGGAACCCCAAGACAGCTAATTAGCTTACATTCACGTGAATGGTAAACGAGTTACGCAGCCAATGGACCTCTTCTAAAAATCAAATATATAGCCCCGATGAGGGGCGAACGAGAATGGAAGAGTTGAATTCCAGGCCGCGATAGGAGAACGGTACCATGTCTAAGCTCCAGCTTTGACCGACACTCCCCTATTGTGTTACTTGAGTATCGAGGTCAAAAGTAGCTACGTACCATAAGATTCCGACTTTACTTAGGCAAAACAGATATCCAAGATATTTAACTAATGCATCCTCGGAGGATACTCGATATATTTTATACTTACCATAATCTCCTGAAGTACTGAGGCAAACCAAGTACCTACGATCTCGATAGTCGGTGTCCGCTTGAGACCGGGAAAGCAGCGAAAAGCCTTTGCGAAGGGTGATCTGCAGCCCCCACTAGCTTGGTTTACTGCCCCCCACATCAAAGTACGCCCTAGAGTTGCACTCTAAGTAACCTTAGTAGCCTAGAATTTGCAAAGTAAAAAACTTTGTGCCTGATCACGATCTACTAAACAAGCAATGCATCAAAGAAAACCATGACTCGATCATGAAAGAAACACTTCATAGAAAATATATTTTTACCTTCGTGCCTGATCACGAATTACTAGTAATACCACACATCAAGCAAACAGCAGGCAACATAAAAATATCCGTTTCATTTAACAGAAGAATTCAAGATACAAGCAACACAATATCAGAGATCGATGAAAAATAAAAAATCCTTCTAAGCAGCAGTAGAAGGAACATGAGGATAATGATCTCGAGAAGGGATTTCGTAGAGCTTTCCCATCATCACTCGTTTTTAAATGTTGTCCTGAGGTTTTACCATCTGAAGGCACTCCCTGTTTTCCTTGTTCAGTATCCTCTTCTTCACTATACTCCAGCAGGAACTTGCTAAATAAAGAATCCTTTCCTTTATAATCAACCTACACTAGCTCAACATTCTTATTGCCATCAGTATTCCCTTGCTAACATCTTGGGGACTTCCCTCGTGAGCATCTCCAGCACCACATGGATTTGTTTCGAAATTACTCGGAAGTACCATTCAGATCATCCTCGGGATCCCCCTTCGAGTCATCTTTGACATTCTTCTGGGCACCACCTTCAAAATCATCTTCGGAAGCATCATCATCATCATCAGAATCTTCATCCTCAGACTCATCTTTTTTCTCCACTTTAGGGCCTAGTTCCTCTTCAAAGAGTCTAACAAAAACCTCCTGGGGAAGCAGCTCTTCATCACCTGGAAGCTCTGCACCAGAGTCATCTGCACCCAAAGCTCCATAGCTGGCAGGCTAAACTCGGATAGCTCTAAAAAGAGCTCGACCATGATTTCGACAGGCCTTGTTTGACAAAAGAGATTCGGTCAACTTAGATTTATAAAAAAGTTCTTTCACAACATCACCAAATTTGATCTGAGTTTGAACAAGGGCGAGGGCGTTAATGGTATTTCTCAAACTTTCTTCAGCTCTGAGGCGAAGATCGCACTCGGAAGCCAAATCTTGGGCATTCTTCTCTACTTCCTCAAAGCGGCGGTTATGCTCGTTAGTCAATTCTTGGGTACTTCTCTTTGCATCTGCAAGACGACGCCTACGTTCCTCAGCTAATTCTTGGGTAACTTTAATCAAGTCATCTTCAAACTTTAATTTCAGAGTCGACTCCAAAATCAATTGGATGACAGCTTCATCCATTTCCAACTCAGCCTTCGCAATCTTATGCTTCAAATTCGCTTCGATACCTGGAACACAAAAACTATTATATTAAAACACATCTCGAGGATATATTAAATTCACACGACAAAAGTTCAAAACCAGGTGTCCTACTTTCTTTGGCAACCACGAAGTCAGTAACCTCTTGTTCGTTGGAGAAACGAGGTATCGAAATTCTCCTTATAATATCTTCCTCAGGGTTCCAACCCAACTTTGCTAGTTCAATTTGATACTCATTTGTCAATTTCGAGAAATGTTCTTTGAAAGAGTTAGCCTTCGCGAGTTCTTTGCTAATTTTATTATGACCACTCTTAAAGCCCTCGTTAAGATCCGAGAACTCTTTATTCGCTTTCCTCAAAGAAACATTTAGAACTTTTAAATTGTTGATTTGACTCTCCAGGTTCTCAATTACGAGCCTGTCAGAAGTGCAAATTTACTGATCCTTCTGGGCGGCGTCTCGTTCTCGGGTCAAACGATTAATATCCAACTGAAATTGGTGCATCTCCCAAGCCATTCGTTGATTTTTTTCCCTCTCATACTCAATAAAGCGTTCCACTTCAGCCTTCTTATTTCTTTCCTTAAAAATGATATCTTCAGCTCAAGTCACTTTTTTCGTTGGTAGTCTCGGTCATCTCGAGCATCATATCTCTCCTTCACAAGAAAATCACGCTCATCTCGGTAACCTTTGTCCATATCATAAGCCACATTCGTATGCTTACGACTCGCTTGTGAATATGTATTAAGAGCTAAGTTAGCTAGACAGAGTTTTTCCTTCTCTTCATCTAACTCCCCTTTTTTTACACCAATAAAAAGAACTCAACATCTACTAGGAAAAGCAAACAAAGAAAAGAAAAAAAGAGTCATACTTGCCAGTTTCACATGATCAGCAACAATACGAGTCTTTTCGGCAAGCAGCTCTTCCTGCATTCGAAAAAAAAATCCGCTCATAGTACTGTACATCACCGTACTGTTGAAAGGAGTAAGCCAACAAGCTCGATCTATGATGGTCACCCTGTGAAAGAAAGCTCAACCTATTTAACAACAACGACGACTAGGAAAAACAGCAGGGTAAAGAAGCCCAAATACCCTTACCATTTGAAGCATATCAAGGTTCTCTTCGAAGATAAATAGAGGATTACGAGGATCGCAAACGTCTCTGAGGCAATCCCCACCAAGTACATAGGCAATCTTCTTGCAGAACTCTGGATCAATTAGACAATGTGAAGGATCGAAAACATGCAAACTAAACCTAGAAGAAACCTCCTTAGCGAAATCGCAGGGATCATGATTCTATTGAAGTACTCTTCTAAAATTCTTCGCCGTATACAACTCGATGTGTTTTCCAGCAAAAGATGGAGCCCTCGGGAGTTTCAAACTACTGGGACGGTTAACAAGTATATTTTTCGGATACTCTCTGGAATCCACAACTTCTCCCCTTCGAGGTAATAAAAGATCAACGAAAGGGGTAGCTTTCTTCGAAGGAAGCTTGACTGGCACTGCGACTTAGGCAGTAGCTGAATCAGGGATAGTAGCAATGGCTGAGGCACCCAAAACAATGTTATCAGAGGCAGAAGCACTCGATACAACGTTACATGAACCAGAAGCAGCAACAACCACCTTCTCAGGGGAATCGTTGGGTTTCAAAGTATCGACAACCTTCAGAACTAGTTGCTCACCTCCTGGGGCAACCTGTAAGTTATCTCCCAAGGATTTAATGTTTTCTTCATTCCTACTCTTCGAGGTTACTTTGGTTAACCTCTCACATGTACTTCTCCTCGAACCTTTCTTGGGTTTAGTAAGATTCTTCTTACTCTTCACAACAAAGTGGTATTCCATCGAAACATCTTTATCACTCAAATCTTTAGCTTCAATAACTTTGCCCTACAAGAAAAGATCCGTCTTTCTCAGGAAACAAACAGAGGCAAGTATTAATACTCCAGTTAACACATTTTAGTGAAGTGGTGTTTGTTACCTGATCCATAGTCTCTTCTCCTATACAGGCACGTTTTGGATCCTTCGGAACGTCCTCGAGAACACCTTTCCTTTTTAGCAATAGTTTGCGAGACAACTCATTTTCCTCCTCAGAAAAATGAATTGTAAAAAGATGTTGAGTCGAGAACCGGTGTCCATCCTCGAAATCCTTTCGACGCCAAAAACATCCCGAATCTTTCCAACCTCGAAGAACAAGACCAGCGAATAGTACATGTTTTGTGTACCAGCCTTCGTCGAGGGAATAATCTGGGAAACCAGGAATTATGTTCTTCACACGCTTCATAGTTTCAAAGTGAACTCCTCAAGGGGCAGCCTCGTTATCAAGTGTTAGGCAGGCCTGGAAGTGTCTAAAAAAGTTCGAAGTTGTAAAGTAATACTTTGCTGTTGAACCTGCGACAGAGTTGTCCTCTGAACAAGAAACCTATTTGTTGATTAACTGAATCGAACTACAAGTAAGTTGGATTACTCCCTGAGCTTCAAGCATCGAGCAAAGAATCTCGAGAAATAGGGGATTGGCAGATCGATACAGTAGGGGAAGAAGCCCTGCAAGAACCCGGTGAGTTATAATCAACAACTTCTCTTCACCACATTTATATTCCTCGATAAGTTCGGGAGTCATCCTACCGTCGGGAGAATGAACGGATACAAAAGAATTATGTTTAAAACCTAAAACATTCAGCTTGGAGATAAGAGCGTCGATAGAAGGAGAGGAAGTCATCTAAAAAGATAAGAAGAATAACAAAAAGAAATATAGGAAAACCTGGCCGGAGCCGGAAGTTTCAGCGGCAGAAGGCTTGAAATTTCAGAGACAGTAAAAACAAGAAAAGACCTACCTTTATGAACTATCAGACGAAATAAAGGAAGGGGTACCTAAAGATTTTCCAAAACAAGCTCGGATTCTAGACCAAAATCAAATTTT
>JAJJMA010324280.1:1716-12015 GCA_023529015.1 Papaver nudicaule
TCTTGCCTTTTAAATATATGTTTTATGCTCTTTTATAGTAAAATAATTTGTCGATAAGTTATATTATGAACTGATCATGCTCTATTATCAACTGTTGATGCTCTAAATCCCTCATATGATGATATTTACCTTCTAAGTTCATTATGAACTTACTGAATTGAATGCCATGTATTGCTATGTCACTATGAACTGACTGAATTTCTATTTGTGTAGGTGATCTCCGACCTGTGGTTATTTTCAATTCATTGGGACAACCTGTTGAGAATAGTTCAAAGCCATATGCTTCTAAGTTAGGGAAGATTGCTAGGAGCACTGTGTCACCTCATTATCGTGATTGGAGGATTGTTCCCGCTGATCGAAAGGAAGAAATTTGGAGAAGAATCAGAAACTATTTCAGTGTGCCTGAATATGTCAAGGAGAAGGCTCCCAAACAAGCTAACAAATATTGGAGGTGTGGGAAGACTCCTTTAAGGAAATTGTGTGATGTACCTGCTTCTGTTCCTGAAAAAAAAGCCAAGGTTCCAAAGAATAGGAAAAAGGAAGATTGGGAAAGATTTGTGGATTCAGTTGCTGACCCAAAGGTTGTAGCTGCAAGGGTGAGAGGGAAGGCTGCAAGGGAAGCTGTTAAAGCTTTGCACACTACTGGAAGAGATGGCATTGCTCGCCGCAGGCATGCACTGGAACAACAAAGCCCAGATGGTGTTGTATCAAGATCTAGAGTGTACTTGGCAACTCATGTGTACAAGGAACTCCCAGCAGACCTAGCAGAGCATTTTGAACAAGTTGACCCTAATTCCTACGAATTAAGATGCAGGAAATATGTGGTAATTAAGTGTATATTCTTATGTGGTTTTGCTTCCAGTTCTATGCGATTTGCTTTCCACTTGTAATATGTGTTGTCCTTTTCAGGGAATGGTCCAAGAGCTGCTCAATACTGATGAGTATAGAAATGAGACCAATTTGGACAAAGATGCAGTTGCTAAGGTGAGATGAATTTTAATTTCTGTTGTACTTCTTACACTATAAGTCAGTACCTATATATGTTGTATTTCTTACACTCTGATTAGCTATATATGTTTGACTCTTATATGTTAACTTCTTGGTGGATATATATAGGTGTTTGGGGTGGATGGTAGGAGCAGTTTTGTTCGCGGAATGGGTGGTGGTGTCACCAAGCATGATTTTCTTGCTTCTGCAATTCCTAGAGAGATGTTGCGTCAAGAACAGCAGAAAACAAGAGAATGGAAAACTCGTGTTGAATGGCTTGAAGAACAGTTTGCGCAACTAAGAGCTGGCAGCACAGGAAATGCTAATCAGGTAATATATTTCTTACTATTTACAGTTCATTCAATGATTTTTTCTTGAACCATATAGATAGCTTTGTATGAACAATTATTGTCTTCAGGGAATGGATAATGGTGTTGCTCCTCAACCTGCAATTCAGACAGTAGTAGTGAGGAATATGAGAAAGAGACCTGTGGCATTTGGCCACTATGATTTGAACTTGGTGGATCCAGATTCTGAAGATTATTCAGTCATAATTAATGAAATTTTGGTACCATCAGCAAGGCTCTGCGACGACGAACGAACTTTTGAAGATGTCTATATAGGCGAGACAGTTCAGTGGCCAAAGCGATTTGTTGATAACTTTTCATCTCTAGTTGTTGGTGTCTAGTTTTATTGATGTGTTTTTTGGTGGTTTACACATGTTCAGGGTAGATGTGTAAGTATTTTGGGGGATATATATGGGACTTTTTGGATATATAATCACTGACCAGGGTATATATGTGTAAGTTTTTTGGGGAAAGGTTTGGTTTTTTGGATATATACTGGTGATCAGTATTGCAAGATTGTTTGGTTTTGATTTGAGTGTCTTCTCTTTTTTTTTTGGTTTTTTTGTAAAGAGGAAGACACTCTGCCAAAACATGTAATTTTCATATCTTGCAAACTGTCGGATATGTAGCTAAAGCAGGTTTTCTAGCCCTGCTGTTTTATATAATGAAAAATATTTCATGCTTCTCTTTTTGCTTTCTGTTTTTTCATGCATCTTGTTTACATCTTATATTTTCTGTATCTTTGGTGTTTTCAGATGTGCAAGGCAGGATATGTAGCTTGATTGTTCAATTCAAGCGACTATTGGCGAAAACTTGGTAAGCTCTCTAGTATTATGAAATTTTTGCTGTTATTATTGTCTAGTGAAATTGAATATGGATCAAGTGTAGATGAAAATTGAATATGGATCAAGTGTAGATGAAAACAAACTTCATTATATTACATATATAGGTAGAGAACATAGTAGAAAACATAGTAGAAAACATAGAAACTTAGCTAGAAAACATAGAAACATAATAACTAGAATATATGGTTGAAACATAGATGATCATTATTACATCTTCTGTTTCCCCTTGCCCTTTTCTGAAATTGCCCTACTTGCTCCACCTTTATCTGCCTTACTTGTTTCACCACCTTCATCATTTGTTAAGTCGATGATTGGAATTCTCAAACGCGACTGAACTTCCTCCTCCTCACCTGCAGGTTGACGATCCAACAAAATTTTCATCTCTTGACAAAATCTGCTGTTAGGGTCCAAAATCTCATCACAATTTTCAGCAAGGGTTTTGATAAATCCCGCTTCCAGAGAATCGACTGACTTGGTCGACCTATCATCTGAGTCAAGGGGGATCCGATACAGCTCAAGATGTAGACGATTCTTCCACATCTTCCCAATCAAAGTAGTTTCTTGCAGATAATGACGAGCAGCAGTAGGGTTCTTTCTTTCTTCAAGTTGTACTTCATATAACATTGCCATGACTGTGTGATAGTTGTATTTTTGTTGAATTCTTTCCATCTTGTAATGCAATTTTTATCTCCCAAATAAGATATCTTTCTTTATATAGTAGTATTGTTCTCTAGAAATTTCCATGGCTTTAAATGTTGCATGCAGGCACTTTGAATTTAGAAGTCAAAAAGACTGAAAAAAGCCTGTTTCAGTGAATTGAATATCTCCAGTCTTTTCCATTTCAGTGATTTTATTCACTGTCTAAACCCACACGTTTAGATAACTTACCCTTTTTTTCCGGCATGACAACCCATATTAACTCACTGATCCTTTTTTTCCGGCATGACTGAGCCGACATTAACTTCACTGATCCGATCTCCTCTCTGACTAAACCAACACGTTTTGATAACTTATCTATACGTGTATTCAGCCCATCATCACTCAGACAGCTGAAACTAAACTCAGTCAGAGTGATTCAGCCCACCAACCAGACAGCTGACTCCATCTGAATAGCTAGGTACTTAATCCATCGAGAGAAAACAAGTGAGATCTATTTTTCATTTTCTTCTGTGTCTATATCGTCTCTCTTAGAAAAACCTAGGTCTTAGTCATTTTCTTAACAAATCCTCACAAATTTCCGTCTCTCAGAAGATTAAGCAAAAATGGTGCACACAAGTTAGGGGTATTAGCTGATTTCATCTTTCTAGGGTTTAATTTAGGGCTCATAAGTTACGGTTCAACCTAGGGTTCATCTATCTGTAAGTATAGTTATGGTTTTCTTAAATTGATGATGTTTAATGTTATTCTGTTCATCTCTAGGGTTTATTCTGTATACGGATCTAGGGTTTTAGAGTTTTTTAAATTTAATTTCATTTTTTGAGTTGGTTCTAGGGTTTACATTTTTCATTGATAATCTGTATTCACTAATTTCATTTTTTGAGTTGGTTCAATTAAGAGCTGAAATGCAGGAGCTAGCTGGGACACTCCCTATTTTATGTGCGAGTCGATTGGTTATGTGTAAGCAATCGACTTACGCATAACATATTGAGTGGACTGGTTTTTTTTCGCTTTTTGTAGTTTGCTTTTCGTAGTTCACTTGGCAGAAGAGGCACTTGAATTGGGGCCTGTTCAGTTTAGGTGGATGTACAATTTTGAGAGGTACAGTCATTTGGTTACTAATGCTTTCAGTTTCTTATTGTGAATCTAAACAAACTTACATATCTGTGGTTACAAATTACATTTGCAGGATGATGAGAACCTACAAGGTACTTGGTCGCAACAAAAATTATGTTGAAGGGTCTATTGAAAAACAGTATTTGGTCGATGAAGGCGCGCGCCATTGCATGGAGTACATTCCTGAAGGGAGGCGAAAGTCTTACAAGTGTCGAGGAAAGATAACAATGCCTGGTGATGTTTATGAAGGTCCACACCCACCTCATTCACAAGGAAAACCATATACGCTAACCAACATACAATATCAACAAGTGCGTAAATGGATATTGAGACATTCAGATGAAAATACTGAATGGGAAGCGTAAGCCAATTCTCCTAAGCTGATTTATTTTTCAATCCTTTGATTACAGTATAAAAAAGTAAGCTTCACTAACATTTTCTTTGTTTTTTCACAGGAAATATGATACATATCTTACTAATTTCAACCTAACTTGTACGGGAAGGACAAAGCCTGTAGACTACATTTTATGGTTACAAGACCAACTTGAAGGCACTCCCATGACAGATTATCGCAGGCTCGCAATCGGTATGTATTGGGATGGAGGCGATACTCAACAGGCAGGTATGTATTTCTTTTCTTTTCTTAGTTTGTGGATATTTCAATTCAGTGTTGAATGTTGGTTGTGTCTGTTTGATTAGTATGTGTTTTCTATTTCGTGTTATGTGGTTTTGCATTTATGGGTATCATGTTATGGTTGGTAGTGATAGTGTTCATGATGTTGTTGGTGTAGTGGTGGTGTTGGACTGTGTAGTTTCATGTGTTTGTGTTGGTGGTGGTCCGGTTAGTGTTGTTGGTTGTTGCTGATCGTTGTGGTGTAAAATTTACACGCCTTACACTAAGCTGACCACCAACAACACTAACCGGACCACCACCAGATAATCAAAAGTGAATTGTTGTCAACTGTTATAATGTATGTGTGTTATCTGTGGTTATATTTGTCGATATGTATGATATCAAGTCTTATCTCTTAGTGGCAGCAAATTGTCGTGTGCGCCTCAACACTCAAACCTTCTTCTTGCTTTTTTTTTTATCACTTGCTGGTAAAGAAGAACAAGAAGAGGGTTTGTGGGTACGAGGGGTGCGCCTTTTTGCTGCTTAGGTGTAAGTAGCAGCAAATTGTTGTTCGCGGCCACCCTGCCAAATTCTCTACTACTATCATTATCACTTTCTGGTAGTATAGAAGTTGAGGGTTTGGAGGTTTGTGGCCGTGTGCGCCTTTTTGTTGTTTAGGTAGATATTGTTGTTCTTTTCTTCTCTTAGTTTGTGGATATTTCAATTCAGTGTTGAATGTTGGTTGTGTCGAATGCTGGTAAACATATTGAAAGCTTAACTCTGATTATGTTTTTACAGTGTTGAATGTTGATTCTGTAAACATATGAACATGTCGACAAGAAATACCAGTTCATTGCTAATATATTTGTCCTAATTTCTAGCAGCTTAGTGTATCATCACAGATGTAGCCTCAGTTTCTAACTAGTATCTTTTTTTTTTCCTTTCAGGAGATTAATTGTCTTCTCACTTAGTGGAGTGCATTGGACTATGAAGAAAACACTAGCAGGTAATTGGAAACAACATTTGGTGGCATTTTAGGTTTTTGCACAGTTTTCAATGAATGTATGTATGCACCATTATGAACACTTAAATGAGATCGCGGTAGCTATTGATATTTCAGGTTCATCTGAAAACACATGTAAATCTAGCTATTACAGGTACAGAATGCAAGTCTGATTTTCTTGAGTTGAGTTTGATATTTACTTGCTGTTGTGTGCAGGTATTTTACTTGAAGTCTCATCTATCTTGTGGGAAAACTGTCAGAAGGAACTATTCTGGTGACGGAAATCTAGTTTGTATCAACCTTTTGTTAGCTTATAACTTAGTTAGATAGTGTTCAGGTTTCATCTACCACTATATTGTAATCTGAATTTTCAGCCGGAATTTGAATCTGAAACTGTAACTGTAACTGAATCTGAATATTATTCTGAATGTGAATCTGATTTTGAATCTGAATGTGAATCTGAGTTTCAATTTGAATTTGAGTCAGCTCTGTTTTCAGCTAAGTCAGAATGGTTCAGGCAGTCAGCCGAATCTGACTCTTTTCATTGAGTCAGTTCTGTTTCAGCTTAGTCTGGCTGACTGATCTGCAGTCAGCCAAATCTGACTCTTTTCGTTGAGTCAGTCTGTTTCAGCTTAGTCTGGCTGACTGATCTGCAGTCAGCCATATCTGACTCTTTTTTTTTTAATTTATAATACTTGCATAACGACACTTATACGTGTCTCAGACTGCGACACTTATAAATGTCGCAGTCAACAGCGACATTTGCAAGTGTCGTTCCAAACTGCTACGGAGATATTGCGACACTTGATGCAACACAAGTAAATGTCGTTGTTAGGCTCTAAACGACACTTACCTCGTGTCTCTAAGCGGGCATTTTCCACTAGTGTTTTCTGCTTCTTCAAGTAAAAAAGTCAGAAGTTAGTTTGGCAACACAATTTCAGAATGACTTTTAGAGGTAGAAAAGTTAACTTTTTCTGAAGGAAAACCTTTTTGCTTCGGACTTCTGAAATCGACTTCTAGAGAAGCAGAAGTCAGCTGAAGTAGACTTCTGGAGAAGCAGAAGTCAGAAGTGCTTTTGTATCCAAACAAACTATAAATTGACGAGAAAATAAAATAAAAATAAATATATGATAGCTTGATTACCTAGTAGCTGCAGTAAGTTTTTTTCTATTTTGTTTCCTCAAAAGTTGTTCTATTCTTTTCACATCTTTCCTCCATAATCGCTTTCAATGAAACAAGGCTATTCACGTGCGGAGTTGCTCGAGTGGTGGTATATGCTGAAGGCGTAGAATCATCCATGAGTTTCTTCAAAGTCTCGTCTCGCTTTCTCAAAGTTTCAGTTACGGGGTCATAACAAGTGAGAACAGCATTGTACCACAACAAACATTTGTCTCGCTTTGATAGCGCAAATGGCTCGAACCAGCTGTAGTCTTTCCATAATATATTAAGCTTCAGAACCCAAGTGGAAACATACCTGCCTTGTTTCTGTTCATACTTGACAATCTCCCTATTCTTTAACTCCCATATTATGACATGTTTACTTGGAACTGTTTCCAGAAGACACAAAATTCCTCCCAATTCCATGAGTCCGACATGTTTATCGTCACGGATAACAGAATGTACTGGTGGGATCAATTCAATCGTCTCATGTTCCAAATCAAAAGCTACAGTCTTCGGGTTTATATTGCTCTCGTTTATCCAGTGAAGAGATCCACCTGCAAAAACACCGGCAGATGAATAACCCAAGTAGGACAGAAGCCGTTTCTCAGATATTCTACTTTTGCTTCTCCACTCAGTACCACCCTGGAGGGTATACACCTGAACCATTCCATCCCGGTAACGATCGTTGTCCAGCAGAATTCTAACAACCTTGTACTTGTTACTCGAACGATCGTAACCGAATCCAATTGCCCGTTCCGAGTAGGGATTATTACTGCCGCATGGAACAGCGGGAAGTTGAATTTGCTCTCCGGTGACAGGATTGCAGATATAGATTTTTCTTTTAGGTGTTACTGAATTGTCGCAACAGGCATAACAAACTAAACCTTTACAGGAACCAACCATGAATGTTCTGAACATATTTGACGCTCGCATGATTAATTTGTGGTCTAACTTTGTAAGTGGTCCGAGACTACTTAGTTGTTCATCAACATCATCATCATCAACGACACGTTTCTTTTGTTATAAAAAGAAGAATCGTAGATTAGTTTCACCTGCCTTACGGTGTGAAACCCCGTAAATCAAACCCTTCTTGGGCTTAGGTACCAAAGATCGCCATGTTTTGCATACTTTTCAGCATTGTAATTGTGAAACCATGGGCAAGCCAGAGAGTATGCTTGCCGTGATTCCTATAGGTAAATTCTCCATTGAATCTCTTGAAACTTTCTTCTTGCCACATTAACGAGGTGTCTAATGTCCCACATTAGACATAAGGGATAGTCCCACATTGAATAAGCGGAGTTCAAGGTGGTGCCTAATAAGTCATAGAATCTCCCAACATAGAAATCAATTACATTGTAACCATCTGTTAGTTTTACGTACTTGATTGTTGTCGACATAGTGTAAGCTTGCTTTGTTGATTTTGAGAATATGATGAAATTAGGGTTTGTTGAACTAGAAATGAAAGTAGTAGAAGAAGAAGAGAAGAACACATATATATGATTCAAATGAAATAGAAATGTGATTAAATCAAGAAACATAAATAGTTCAAATAGTTAAGCTTTGCAACTCACACAACATAAGCTGAAACAGAAATAGTTCAAATTCCGGCCCTCGCTCTCTCCTCTGGGGTAAGACGTCGAGCAGGAACCACAAATAGATAGCAATCACCCCAAGCAACCGCCCAACCATTAGGAGTACTTTTTACTGCCCCATTCGTAAACATGTTCCTCCTTAGATGGCATGGGACATGAACACATAATTTACATTCAAACCGCCATTCATCTTCTACCTCACCCACTCTTCTTCGTCCTAGATTACGAGGTGCTCTATTTGCAAAGTGATAATCACACACATCCATCCATGCAGGAAAATCTGCTCTATCGATAATTACAGAACTTGGTTCAGCGGTCCTGATGCAAAAAAAAAAATATTATAATCTAAGCTAAACAACTAAAAAAGGAAGTGGGTTTCGATTGTTACCTTTCGATATCCCTCGCGCCACCATTCTCAGCTGAATCCATCGAAGTTTCGAAAACCGATTACTCTATGTATTAAGCCTTAGCCACGTAACTGAACTGATGAGGTCATCAATAATCGGTTTATATATATCACTACATCTAACGTTTATTCTTCTTAAAAAACATAATCGTTCAATCTATAGGCATTTATCCACCGATTACAAAACTACGTAACTTGCATGGAATTTTACATGAAGTGCTGATGATAAATAATCGGTTCATATATATTACTACATCTAACGTTTGTTCATCTTAAAAAACATAATCGGTATATATGTGATAAAACAGAAAACGATTGTTGCTAGTGAAGATGAACAATCGTTGGATATGTTGTTTCGGATCCAACGATTCTGGTATTATCAGCCGAAACAATTGCCGCAAAATCAGAGTTTCATGCAACCAAATCACGTATAATAAGCAACTAACATACTAAAAACGATTGAGATAAGATTACACACCTTTGACGAAGTTACCGGCTTGATTCTCGAGTGGGCGGATTCGAAATTTTTGTTTTTGTTTTTGTTTTTGTTTTTGTTTTTGTTTGAGAGTGAAATGATTTTGGTTTTGGAAAGTTTTTTGGTTTAAATATTTTAGGGTTTTTGGATTAAGGTTAAGTTTACTATTTGGGGTGGGATTAGTTAGTATGATTAATTAGTAGTGAAGGGTAATATAGTATATTCCACCCCTGTGAAGACATCCCATAACAACTCACCCTAGATGGGTTTAAATTTTCATGGGGCCAAATACTAACGTATAGGGCCAAATTTAATTAGGTTAATATATAGAAGCAAAAATGTCAAACCAATGTTTGACAGCCAAATTTTCAAAATGATTTCTGTGAAACCGAAAAATTATTTTTTTTCACAAGTAATTTTTTTTTGTTTCTGCTTTTTGAAATTGACTTCTACTTCTAGATTTTTTTTTTTTTTTTAATAACCTAGTTGGATACACATCCAGAAGTAACTTTTCGACTTCTATAAGCAAAAAAGTCAAAAGTTAGTTTGGCAATACAATTTCAAAATGACTTCTGGAAGTAAAAAAGTTAACATTTTTTGAAGAAAAATATCTTTTTGCTTCTGACATTTGGAATTGACTTTTTGCTTCCGAAAAAGCAGAAGTCAGAAGTCCCTCTGCATCCAAACAATCAATAAAAGCAATACTTTTCTTACTTCTAACTTCTATAATTGAATTCATCTTCTGGAAAATCAAAACCCGAAATGCTTCTGGTAACACCATATAACATCCACTCCCAAATTCACTTTAAAACATAAACTCCAGTTTATTCTACAGTTATTTTTTTTGTGAATGGGATTCATGTAAACTCACGGCTCAAGATCACCAAATCAATTACTGGATTTAAAGGTTCTGGTGCATTTAAACAACATTACCGAAAACTCTAGATGTAGTCTTAATAGTGTCGTAGAGATTTTGTAGAGCTATAGATCCGACGGTGTAGAGCGAAAAGAGTTAATCTAATGGTGGACCCCCCTATAGATCTGAGGGTGGTGGTGGTGCCACGTCACGCTCTACAACACTATTACTCTCTACCTCT